>VDFB02038299.1:0-26558 GCA_007258455.2 Sequoia sempervirens
TCATTTTGACAAGCGCCCTTGAGCTATAGTTGCACTGGAAACGCAATGAAGAAGCTCAAAGATGTGAAATCTTCATTATAAGCTCATCTTCAGACATTGGCTGTCGGAGCTCTGGGACTCGGATGACTGCGTTTGATAGCTCGTCGGATAAGCAGACTAGTCGTGAAGAGATTGACTGCATCAGTCATCAAAAAAACCAAATCCAAACCTCTTTTAAGAAGGGCGCCCTCAAGCTACAGGCGCGCTTTTATTGGAAAAGGACAAATTCTGCAATGTAGACTTTGGAAATTTCAACTTCTGTTGCCAATTGCCAGAGTTACGGGTCTCGGAAAGCTTCGCTGGATAGCTCATTGGATAGCTAGACCAATTCTGAAGAGTTCAACTGTATTTATGAGCATTTTCAACAAGATCTTAACCTTCAAAAAGAAGGACGCCCCTGGGCTACAGGTGCGCTTTTTTGCTTTTCCTTGAAAAATCTTCATAATTTAACCTTTGAAATCATCATCTCGATCACTGAAATGACCATGTGCAACGTGAAATGCTGTCGTGAGACGCTCCTCCATCGTGAAATGCTCCATTCTGAATGTCTAATTCAGGTTATGATCAATAAAACTGACTTTGACTGACAAAATATTGACAAAAACTCCATGCTTGATATTGCCCAAAACTGTATTTTACATCATTTAGCAAGGTTTAGACTCTTTTATGCAAAATGCCTTGATGAAGCAAAAATTTTGGTTTTGGGTACAACACATTGTAAACCAATATCGTTGCATGCTACAACTCCTTTCCTGTGATCATCTGGAGGTTGCAAATCACTTTGAAGCAATTCGTTCCCCTTATCCCATTGTTTAGATTTTGCAAACCTCATTAAATTTCCTCGTTTAGTTTTAGGATCCTTCATTAGCTCATACAATTCTTGTATCAGCTTAAACACGGATTTATCTGAAGCCATTTTTCACCTTGAAGCTGGTCAAAGAGTGTCCCACCTTGTTTGACTGATTTTTTCAATTTGCTTCTTGAGTTTGACAATGCTAATTGTCAAACTAATCTGTTGGTCTGATCTGAAAAGATTCAACTTCTGACGTATATGGGTTTAAATGAACCAACAATTGCAACTCAATAGGTATATGTTTAAAATCTGCTAATGAAAATGCATGAGGTCCTTCACCATGAATCTATTATTGTAGAATGACAATTGCTGTTTGATACATGACAGTCCTTATAACACGGACTGGGAACATCAAATATATTAAGCAAATGAACTCTCCATATTATCCAAGATACAATGTAATTTGAGGAAATCACTGTGAACTGGATTAATGGATAAGACACTTAGATTTCTGTGGTAGCATACATGAATATAATGTTTCTGATTTTTTGAGCAGCCATATTTAAATTTCTTTGTTCAGGAAACACGACTCCTTAAAAAAAACTTGAGATTCTCCAAATATTTGCTATCTTCCTAAGCTTTGCCCAGCTATCCACATCATCCTTCTTAAGCTGCGGGTGCTCAATAAATCGACACATCTCCTTAAGGCTGCACTTCTCTCAAACAAGAGTTATTTAAATGGCATATGTTTCTCCAAAGACTCTCAAGCATGAATCTCCCGCAAATGAAAAATTAAACACCACCTCTCAATTGCTCCTGCCTTCAATAGCTTCAAATAAATATATAGGGGCGACAGTGAAAGTTTCAACGGATAAGGAAGTATCACTTGGATTCCTGCATTGCGACTCTTCAACTTGTCTCCAAAGAGTCGTTCATTATACACTTTATTTAATCTATGTCTTAATCTGTGAATGGCGGCTCTACATTTGTTTTATCTGCAATCTCTTGTCTTTTAGGCCCGATGGATTTTGATTTAATGTTTGTCTTTATCTGTGTGCTTTATTTTGAATTGTGACGGCTTCTCAAATGACTCCAAACTTTTACCAATATCAACGATTTTCCTCCCGTCGTTTTGTCTTTTGTGCCCACGTCAGATTTTGCCCTTGTCTTAACCTAACCCGATCTTGAACAGAAAAGGAATGATAGCTGAAGAGAATTACAGATTATAATATTAAATAATCTCTAAATCCCTTGTAATAACTAGTTGCTTTGAACATTTGATCAATATGGCTGCAATCTTCTATTAAAATCCTCAAACCCTAAATCGAAAATTTTCTCATTGAAAATTTATTTGCAACACAAGATTGCAGGAAATTTGTGCTCTGATACTACTTAAATATCCCACCCCTGATAGGATATTTTCTTCTTGAATTTTTCCTGTTTAAATGTAATAACTCCCTCTGATATGAGATTTCAACTAGGAAGAACAAACAAGATATTTGCAAATAAACCAATTTTCAACAGTTGCAAGTAATTAAAATCCAGGATTAATTAATACTTTAGGAAATACATAAAAGTCATACTCGGATGACAACTTCTAATCTTGAAAGCTCTGTAAAACCTTGAAGGATGATCTCTAGGAAACTGAGGAAGCTCTGTGATAACCTCTGAATAACATTATCTCTCAGAATGCCCTTGGGTGATCTTCCTTGTAGACATTGTTCTCTCTGAGGGATTTCGTCCTCAAGAAAGCCTGAATCTTCAAACCAACAAACCCTTGCTGAGTTCTTGTAGCGCTCGGAAAATTAAGAGTGTTTTCAATCCGTTTAAATCAGTATTAAAGAGAAATTAAGAGTATTTTCAATTTATTCAAATCATTATAAAAGTTTTCCAAGTAGTCAACATTGTTCATAACACTTCCAAATGAGCTTAATAAAAGAGAATTTAAATTGCATTTCATGTATAATAATAATATCAATGTAATGTATCAAGATTATACAAAACATAAGTATTTCAATGACTTTCTCATATACATATATTCAACCTCACTTGGAAGAATCAACAATTCTAATAGAAACATCTTTTCTATGCTAAGTTAGCATATGAAAACTTAGCACCTCAAATCCAATGCTTCCATTAGTGAATTGCTTTTCGAATCATGCCACATTTCAAAGTTTCAACAAAAGAGCGTCAAATACGTATACATTTTATTTGATACAAATGATCACGAATAATACACACTAGGCATCAATGTAAAATAAAACTTTGAACCATAGCTTAGCCCGTGACACCGGTCTTCTTGCGAAATTTGGGGCCAAGAAGAATGTGGTCCGAGCCTTTTCATTTAACCACGAAGTCCATGACTTCCACAGGTCCTTCTAACTCTAGAGAGGAATCCGACCACATAGGGGCTAGCAACCCGAAGCAGGTAGCAGGAGGAGGGAACTCTCGATGCGTGCCCGATGCCTATATGCATTTCTAACATGAGAAATAAACACATTTCTTGCAACAGGAGGTGGCAGAGACTCAAATACATATATGTTTCTAGGCTTTTAAAACAAACTCATCTATTTCAATGGTACAAGTGCTTGGCCAAGCAAAAATAATACAAGTAAATGGTAGTTTAGAAAAGGTAATACTACCGTCTCTGTTGGTCCACCTTCGGCACCCTGTCCCGGAAGTTACCACAAGTAAAGTATGGATAAATATCAAAGCAAAAAGTTATGCATTTTCTGACATGTTTCATACATTCAATTTAATTCTAAAAAGAATTTCAAATGTGAATTTCAGAACATCCTTTGAAAGAAAAATTGTAAATTCAGTAGTAAATTTCGTTTACTCTTTTTGTAAGTAATCCTTTTCTGATTTGGATAAAGGCTCTGTTTTTAAAGAAGAACATGTATGTCGTAATACTTTTCAGTGCACTATTAGAAAGAAAGATTTAATCAATTTGTTTGAATGGAACAGTGTTTTCTGATTTCAGTGTGTACTTCTATTCCTTCCAAGTTCAGGCTGACTGATAGTGTAATTCCCAATTTCAATACAGGTTTCCGAGTATTAATAATATACTGAAACAGTGCAATTTATTCAGAAATTCAGAGGTTTGAAAGATAATCTTGCATTCAAATTTTATGTTGTATTCCTTTACTCAGGATTGTATTTCTGTATGTAAGTATATGTCAAAGTAATCAAGATGATTTCCAGTTTACATGGTTTCTCAGAGACATTTATGTTCTTGTTCCAGGTTTAACATTTCAGAGATACAGAGTTCATACTACTTTCTGGAAATGGTTTTCCTGTTTCAACTTGCATTTTGGCACATATATGCATGGATATCTATATATATATAAATATATATATATATCTTAATGTATACTCATTAAGTGTATATATGCATACATATATATATGTCTTTATCAATGGCTCTATTGTAAAGAATTATATCTGATTTCGCGTGTGAACGAGAGAAATTCTAGTTTTAAACATTTCCAAAAATTCAGCGTGTACCGGTAGAACATTTTTCGGGTTTCTCTTAACGTTAGGCATTATAAGAGTAGAAGCCTTGCCCTCCCATGGGAGAGGTATGAGGCTTCAGCCTCTATACCAGTGAGCAGCATGGAAGCACTACGGTGTCGCGTCCTTCCCATGGGGAGGACAAGGGATTAAATCCCTTCCGCATTCCTATGGTTAACAGTTTCAAAACTCAAAATAAAGAAAACATTTCGCCCAGTATATCTGCATTCGAATTTTATCTCAAAGGCATTTTGAATTTATTCAGATGACAGAGTTTTTATGCAGACATTATATGTATATATATTTCCCATTATACTTTAGAGTAGTTCAAAAAATTGCAGATTTTGCAACAGAATGAAACCCTAATTCTGAAGAAAAGAATGTGTATTCTATATTGCAACAAAGAGAAGTAAGCTATTACCCAGATTCAAAAACGAAATTGGAAAGATTTCTCAGTTGTTTATACTCATATTATGGAATGATGCATTTCATTCCTTCAATTTCCTTACTGCAATTTTAAAATTAAATGAAGGCAAAGTATGAAAAGAACCTGGCAATTTTCTTCTCCAGTGCAGATGCCCTGCATTACCTTCTTCGCCTCTTTTCCAGAGCTCTCGGATATGACTCAATCGAAGTCCTCTTTTCTCTCTTAAAGCTCTCTTCCTCTTTTTGAGGATCATGCATAAAATTTCCAGATGACAGATAAAATTCTCATGCAATTTCTAAGGATTGCCACATGCCAACTGCATTGTTGGTTTTAAGATAGAATTTCCAGAGCCCAATGTTCTCTCGGGCTGTTCATTCCTCATTATTTTTGGAAAATTAACCATATACAAAACAGAAATATATCCCCTTTTATGCAAACCTAAAATTTCATTTTATGCAAACACAATATTCTATTCCATTATTTATTTTGTTTTATTTATTTTTAATTATATTTCTTTTTAAAACAAATTTTTCCTTTTTGTTGCTTGTTGGCGTTTAAATTAGCACCTCTGGAGTGCTGATTGTAAACGTTCAGCTATTTCAAATGTTTTGCAACACTTCTTCGTTATTTAAAGAGGAGAAGTCCCTCTCTGCTGGGAGCAATGCGTAAGGAAGGGAAATGTTAACTAAAGTTCCTATCTTTTTATGCTTCAGCGGCAGGACACAAGGGTGCACAAACACAATGCGCCGTAGCTAAGCTTTTCTCTGGTTTCTGCAGATCTCAACTACGACCAACTAGCTTCTATCTATCCAATACCTTCAAGGTAAACAGAGCATGAGGGTAAAGGAGCGGGAATGGGTTGGTTGGATCACCTGAATTCGCCATCTCCCGAGAATATGACCGAGGCTCTGAACTCTCGGGTACACACCGGGATAAGGTTGGTACAAGCAAATACTCTACACGGTAAACTAGATCTGAGACCTGCCAAGGAGGAGGGACTCCTATCCGAGGTATGGGCTTAGGAAATAGTTTACTAGAAACAACAAAGTCACGATGCCTTGGCCAACGAGCTTGCTAAGGAGGAGGGACTCCTATCCGAAGTATAGCTTGGAAGTCAATACATTAAACAACATCAAACGATAACTATCAATAACAAATATCCAAGGAGGAGGGACTCCTATCCGAGGAGGGAAATGAGACAACAAGCTATTAGACACAAGACGTAGACATAACTCAAATAAGATGATCAAAATGCAAGCGCCGATATTCTTCTTTATTCATCCTTGAACCTACAAAAAGTTAGGAGGAAAGGGAAGAATACAGAAATCATACTGGTAATTACAATGCGTCCATGAACTCTCATCCAAGAGTGGCAGTATTAACACAAAGGCATTTGCTTGTAATATTAGGCAACAATTTCTATATGAAGTAAAGTTAAAAATAATTAGAAGTACCTTTATAGAACTCAAAGGAGTGGGCAACCCAAAATCTCTCATGAGTTAACAATGAGTTCTTGCCATCAATTGTTAATAAGATTTATTCCTAAAAAGGGGAAACAAGAAGTTAACTGGAAAACTACTTCAGTTAACTCAAAGTCAACAAAGAGTCAACTAGAAACTACTTCAGTTGACTGAAAGTAAACTAAAGGTGAACTTTAATGAAAGGTATCCCTCCAAAATAGACATCCACATTTAGTGCAGAATCGATCCATAAATCCATGGAAGCCAATTAGACATCTTAATGGGTGGGATGCGGCAATACCGCATGATTTGCAAAATGAGTTAACTTGGAAAAACATCAGATTAACTCCAACTACGACCTAATATCATCTTGGGTTGACTTGGAAAGAAGCGCTCAAGTCGCTCAAGTCTCATAAATCTGGGTGGGGCGTCCTTCCTGATGCTCGAGAAGGCAGCACCTCATCATCCACTTCCAGTCAGCAACTACTTGGTATTATTTGACTTCTTCCGTTTCTGGATAGTCAATGTTTTGATGACACGACATCTCTTCTTGTGCAAGCTATTTCTCTTGGTAACTTTGGCGGCTCCATGCTTGGAATGACCTCTTCGCAACTAGTAAGCCAAGGTGCTTACTGCCACACGGGAGGTGGTAATATTGGTCTTTTTTCTGCAAGATCAGCCTTTCTATCTTCTTCGTCCAGAGTAATTGCTGCGGCTCTCCACTGAGCGGGAGATGTATTCTTTTCAAAGATAAAGATCCGCAGATTGCTGATGATGTCTGTTTGCTCTCCAACAATGTGTGTAAGATTTGGTTGGAGAGTTGCTGGTGCAAGGTTTGGTTGTTCAATTGGAGCCCAAGGACGCCAAATTGTCATTCTATGAAGAAGAACTTCGCTGATTGTGTAAACCACGGATGTCGTGAGGACAACTAACTCCACGAAAATGGCCACAGAAGTATTTTTCCGGAAAGAAGCGGCACATAGGTTTTGCTTTCATTGCTGGCTGAACCAGGTTCCATAATTTTGATTAAAACTTTGAAAAAACCCCAAAAATAGAGGCCGGTTTGCTGATTACGGAAAGATGGTTTCTCAGGAAATTATCTTTGAATCTACCCAGTTGATCTAATCTGATGTAGCCTGCCACCTTTTTGAAATGTGCAAGAAAACCTAAGACAAGAAGAGAGGAAGTAGACAGAAGATGGATTGGAAGTTTTATCTAATTCTCTGAGAAATCTATCTCTGGGTCCAATCCTCAAAATAGTGATCCTTTTCTGCTTCAGATCTGCAAGAAAAATTGAAGAACGGATGAAAACCTTGTTCAGATCTATCAATGTCGTCCTTGAGAGCTTGTGGCTGTTTTTGATCTTTTATCCTGCAATGAAATAATGAAATGGGGCCTTCACCTTAGATATCAGCGTAACCCGGATCCACCGTTGGGGACCTTACAAGCTCAAAAAGGTGGGCAGTCTAAAGTAAAGAGTGATTTCCAGTGTTGGAGCCTGTAATTTAACTCCAGCTTTGACTTTAGTCAACAAATTGACCCTTGACTTCTTTTAGGCGTCCCTTTTGGCTTCTTGTAAGTTTTTAAGTATTTTCTCTCCTGAAAGACCCCTGTTTGATCTTGAATCTAGCGCTGTCTGTTGATCCTGAGATGTTGTGAACACATTCACTGCGGAGTTGGATCCAAACTGAAAGGAAGTGCCTGGGAGAGATGATGATAAAAAGCTGAGTTTAGGGCTTCAACAGAATGGGCGCCTTTCCCAAGAAAAGGAGCTTTTGCTAATGCCTTAGTGAAATTTTGATCTTTGTTCTTTAGCCTTTTGAAATGACCTCTCGTGCTTTGATCTGGATTTCTCGTTGATCGAAGAGTCAGATGATTTCACTTGATGTCTCATCAGGTACCCAGCTCTGTTCTGCCAAAAATGACTGACTTTAGAAAACTTGGATCTCATTTTAGGATTCCTTTATTCAAGGGCGCCCCTCCTTGAAAAGGGCGCTTTTACCTTTTGGCCTGATCATCTTCATCCGAAAAGTTGCCTACTTTGATCTGGATTATCCGTTGAATGCTCTGTCAGATGTTGATGCTTGCAGTTGCGTTTCCGAGATCCACTTGGGCTGAGAAGGTTATCCTGGGAAGCCTTTTGTCATTTATCAGCATCTGGAGGTCCAAAAAAAAGGTAGCCTTTCTTTTGAAAAGGCTCTTTTTTCTTAGAACCTCGTCGTTAACTGTGGTTTCCTGATATTTCCTCAACTGCCTCTTTGCTCCCGGCTGTTGCCCGCCCAATCTGTCCCTTATAGATGATTAATTGGTTTGTTGTTTCCGCCAGCGCCAGTAGTCGTCAAGATAGATACCGCCCATGGATGGTCGGGTGATTCCTGACCTTAAAGATCGCCGGCGCCCACTTGAAAAGGCTCTTCGTATGAACAATCTCTCGCCGTAACATTTCGAGTTAGTCTGACCTTTCACTTCGAAACTCCTCGTAGTCCACCATTTCTTCATGTCTAACGTTCATCGTGTATGGATGTTTGGGAAAATGACTAAGGCATTTGACTGCATAGCCTCCTCTTGGCAGCAAGGCGTGCATTCTCCAGACTTAGTCAATTTTCAGCATTTTTCATTTTTTTGAAAATCCCAGACTTAGTCAATTTTCAGCATTTTTCATTTTGAAAATCCCCTTCATCAAACAGCATCATTTTTTACCTTTTTCGCCATGGTTGTGTCGTTGAAGCTTTTGAAGCTTAGCTTTCAGCCCCTGGTATTGGCCAATCTGCCATTAATGGCTGCGGAGGTTCTATTTGTTCTGAAAAATAAAGAAATAGACCCACACGAATACAAAACATGTCTTTTGATGATTACGACGATAATGTGATGATGAAGCCTTTTACTTGGATCAAAATCATTTCCAATCATTTAGAGGAAGGTCCTATTTGGAAGTTTTCCACGAAAATGGGGCAAAACTTATTTTCAAATTTTAGAATTTTACATATGTTCCTTAATGAGGGAAACCACCAAGATTCCTATGAAGTTGGTTTTGACTAAAATAGACTTACATCGCATTTTAACAAGATTTAGCTCAATTTACACAGAATGCCAAAAAATTTATTTGGGGTACAACATTGCTCAAATATAAATGGGGAATAATTAAAATAGAATAAGCCATATTATTTCCACAATTTTATAATTTAAATTTGCTATGCTAATCATTTTCACGCAATCACATTGAAAAACAAACATGACCTAATGCAGCTACATGATTTAAGTGGTGTGTGCGTAATCGAGAGCTTCTCCTCTTTTACCCTGTCGGGAAGCTAACCTTCTTTTCCTCAATCACACTCTTGGCCTTCGATCACCTTGGCCTTCGATCACCTGCAACTCAAATGCACTCAGGCGTGCAAAAACGAAAGTGTATTAATAACCATTGTAGAAACATAAATTTAAACAATAATTAATCAACATTCCTATTTTATATAAATGCACTCATAATTCTTGAAAGAAAACAATTAATTTTTTCTACATTCCCATACATCAAAGCATTGTAGTATATTATATTGCTCTAACACGAATCATAATTCGTATATTAAATCCCATGAAGTCATGGTCAAACATTATCAAAATAAGTCATGGTCAAAATAGCATCAAAGTATGAGACGTGACAGTTCTCCAATTTGCACAAGTTTTTATAAAATAACAATGATGATGAAAAGCAACTCATGATTTATTATATATGTATTTGTGATAACAACGATATGCTGTGCTAGATCGGACTGATTTCCTTTTGATTGCTGTTCTCTAGCTTTTTCCTCTTTTCATCAATGTGTGTCTTCCTCTCTTCTCTAAATCGATCCCCTCCTTGTATTGAAATGATTCATCCTTTATACCTATGATGGCGGTGGTCACGTCCCTTCATCAAGACATGTCTTTTGCTATGTCCCTTCCTTTGAGGCACATCTCTTGCTTTCCTTAACCAATCGTAGTTATCTATTAAAGGATAATTAATGTGTATTAATATTATCCTTTATAAGTTCGATCCTCTTTATAATTTCTTCTTGCTGCTGTTGGTGAGGGTCGATCTGTATTTGTTTGTCGCCATAATGCTGCGTCCTATCAATAACTATCAATCTGTCGATTATTGCTTCTTGCTGATCGAGTGATCTGTTTTGTGTTGCGGGGGCATGACACAAACACTTCCCAGAGTGCTTTTGCTATTTAGATATTGAGTCTAGTGGTGATTGGTTGTTTTTCTTCATGAGGTTGTCACCCTTCAGCATAGATCCCTATAGAGGGAGTCTAGAGGCTATAGAATACCCATGTTGATCATATCTATTTTTCAACCCACTTAGGTGATAGGAAACACAAGATGGCCTTTAGATATTGGTACTTTGCATATCGAAGCTAATAGATTAGTTAGATGGCACTTCTCTTAGCTGACCATTAATACTCATATTACATGGATTCCTGTTGTGACCTTTTCACACATCACCCCATTCAAAATGGGGACCCCTAAGTTTTGCTCCGCTTCTGGTCTTTTGGCTTTGGTTTTGTCTCTCTCTCTCTTTCTGTCTCTCTTCTGTTGTTTGCCTTTCCAGGGTGTGTCCACCATTGAGTTTAAACGCGAAATTTTGGCCAAGTCTGAAAATTAGGGTTTGTAATTTTCTGGTCAAATTGAAGTCAAATGAAGTGAATGAATTGAAAGCTGAGCCTCACGTTGATGTCAGTGTGCTTCCAGCAAGCTCCCAGCTAAATTTCATCAAATTCCAACGACTTACTATTTTTTAGTAAGTGTGCAATTCAGGGCGTTTCCTCAGCATTTTTGAAGTTTTGACAGTCACGCTACATCCAAAACATGTCAAGCTACTCGCCTGCAAATTTTGAGCTGAAACGGACAACTTACTATTTTTAGCAGTTCAACTTCTGGAATAGATTTCAGGGTTTATATGCAGAGTTTTTCAACGCATGTATGGAGATTCTTTCTGGGTTTTCAGAGACCTTCGCGACGATATAACATGCAAAGTGAGATAATGATTTTTAGAGTTCAGCCTTCGGAGGCTATTTTTAGGGTTTGCATGTCAGGTTTTTCTTTGCATGTCTGATGATTCCTTATGGGTTTTTCGAGAGCTTCGCAGTGGTGTGACATGCAAAGCAAGATGATTGGTTTTCAGTGAATTACTATTTTTAGCAGTTCCATTCCGGTAGTACCTTGGTATTAAATTTCATGGTAGCGATTACAACAGCGAGGTCAGCGAGGGGGTGTTGATATGCATGCAAGTCAAATTGAGTTTCGGCTTTGAGACCCAAAAAGAGAATTAAAAAGGTCAAAATTTGGCAAGTTATCCCAATACGTCGGTATCTTTCAAAGCTATCCTAGGAGGAGGTAAAATTTGAAACAATCCAGACACTATTTATATTAAGGCATTCGAAAATTGGCTAAAACCTTAAGTAAACCGTTAATGAGGCCTTGAAATGTGATGGGTCACTGAAATACATCATTCGAATTTCAAGTCAAACGGAGTTGGGGAAGTCTCAGAAACAGGCAATTACTATAAATAGTAAATCATCTTCAGAAATGGGCTAAAAATAGCAGGTCAGCTCAGGATGACAGTATGAACAAGTTGACAAGGTCATGAGGGTCCTATGCTTAAAATTTCAAAACAATCTGAGCTTCTGAAATATGAAAATCAAGAGACTTACTATAAATAGCAGGGCATGGATAAACAGGAAGAAGCATAAAAATTTCTAAGTGTTAAAGTTTCATCCTCCTACCACCTCCAAATGCCCCCTCATCATGCCAGGATGATGGAAAATGTTTAAGTGTTGGAGTTCATCTTGTTCATGCCTCCATATGCGCCCAACTTGCCTTGGGAATGCGAAGAAAATATTCTAAGTTAAAGTCTCATCCTCCTGCCACCTCCATATGCGCCCTCTTCAAGCATGAGATAACAAAAATTCTAAGTGTCAAGCTTCATCCTTCTACATGTCTCAAATGCGCCCATCCTTCATGACATAGGAAATGTGCCCATGCTCCAAAGGGAAGTCAAAGAGGTCAAAAGGAAAAGCGTTGAAGTTAAATCCTTCACCATGCCTAGAATGTGCCCATCCCTCTCACCCCCTCAAATGCGCCAAGTTTAGAAGCAAGGTCAAAGAGTCAAATGTGTTGTTGAAATGTTCATCCTTCTCATATGCTAAAATGCAACCAAATGAAGGCATGTCAAGACAAAACGTATGTTTGAAAGCTAGTCAAGGGAGGGTCAAAGGTGTTAGAAGCTTATCCTCTACCCTATATGAAATGCGCCCATCCCTCTCAACCTCTAAATGCGCCATGCAAGCTAGGAAGAAGACAAAAGATGTTGACTTTCCTCTCTCCCCTTTGAATGCGCGAAGTAAAGAGTGAGTGTGGGGTGAAAAGTGGTAAACAAGGCGAAGTTGGTGAGGGGTAATTGCCAAGGCGTTAATGTTGAACAAGGTGAAATTCTCTTGCCCATGTGGAATGCGCCCAAGTTGATATGAATAAAGAGTGAATATTGCTAGGCGTGGAAGTGAAATATCGTCCTCAAGGTGCTAAATGCGCCTAAGATGCATAAGGTGGGGAATATTGCTAGGCGTTGGAAATACTAAGCCTATGAGGTGATGTGATTAATAAGTATGCTAGGCGTTGAAATTGAAAACATATTCTCCATGACATATAATATGCGCCTAAGGCATTTAAAAGGAAATTTTTCTAAGTGAGTTGATATAAATTTTTTTTTCTTCATAGGCAAAGTGATTGAAGATAGGCGAATTGGAAATTTTAAGGCAAAATTCAAAATGTGCTAAGTGATTTAAATTTTTCTAAGGCACAAAAATTTCATCTCTAGGAGAATACGCCTAAGACTGATGAGGATATGAAATTGGTTGAGACTTGAGTGAAATTGCCGGCGGAGAGGACGGAGAATGCCAGCATCGCAAGGGTGATTAAAGTTTTCAAGTTAGAGCAACAAAATACTCACAGGGATGAAGAATTGAATAAATTTGTTGAAAATGATATTTCTAAGGTTCAAAATTCAAAAAAAATTAAATGAACCCCTTCGTTGTAGACCCATGAATTCGACGGGTTTTGAAGAAAATTTTCTTCTGGGTATTGAAGATCTTCGACAAGGAAGTGATTTCAAAGCCTCCTGCACTTCGCCAAGGCCTTCCAAATGGAGAATTTGATCGACACTTGAATTATGGAATTTTCAACAAATTTATTCAAATTTTCTAAGACAGAAATTGAATGAAATGTTTCAAGATAAAATTTTTCCAGACGATGAATTTAGAAGTTGTTACTTCTAGTGAATTTGATGGGTGCTGGCGAGAATGAAATCCTTCCTTTCTCCTTAGGCGAAGGTTAAATAAAATCGAGTTATAAGCCTCTCAGTTGGAAAAAGAGTGAATTTCTTGAAGAGAAGATCACGGTTTGAAGTTAACTTATACTAAAGATGAAGTATGCCAGGAAATGAAATTTGTCACAAGGCATTGAAATACTGATGCAGTGTGTTATATGCAGCCTAGATCCTTAGGGAAAGCAAGTTGGCTAGAAGAGCGATGAACCCTATGGATTGAGATCACTCAGGACCCGTGGAAGTTAAAAGAAAACAGAAATGTTAAGTAGGGTGAGTTTATATTATGAAGTGTTTTGATGCTCTTCTCCTTGCTTGTTTTGCAGGAGGAATGTCGAGACCAAACGGTGATGACTTGAAGAGATGGAACGGATACTCCAAGACAACGTTACAACCTCGAAAGAAGAAAAGTTGCATGTTGGAAGAAATGGCTAAGTGTTGCAACTCAATGGCAAAGAAAGTCATTTCAAAAACTGAGAAGTGGGAAGGAATTGGAAATTAGCGTTAATATGGTCATCAAGTAGCAAAGTTGAAGAACAACATGAGGAGGAAAATCATCGCCAGGCGGAGAGAAAAGTTGCCTTGAAGTTCGTCGAAGCGTGCCTGCCTGCAGTCAAAGAAATAGAAAGCCGATGATCAGACTCATGTAAATTCACAGTCGAGAAGAAAAACAAAAACAGTGTGAACGCGTTTGCAGACAGGAATCTTCTAGAAGATGGTGGCCATTAATTGCTCATTTATTGCCCCACTCTTCTTTGTGGCGGTTTTTAGGGTGAATCTTGTTTAGGGCTGAAGTGGCTTGATCTAGGCCATCCAACCGATTGTAATCTGAGCCGTCTGTTGGACTTGGCCAGCTATATAAAGGGGTGTTCCCCCTCATTTGTACCTCATTAGAGTTAGAATAGCAGAGAAGGAATAGAGAGAAATTGATAGAATAAAAAGTAGAATAGTTTGATAGTATAGTTTAGATTGAAAAGGAAGGAAAGTTTTCCCTTTGAATACTTTGTAAGAAGTTGTCGTGAATGCTTTCATAATAGATCTTTTCATTGATGGTGAAATTCGTCTTTGTTATGGATAGCTAGCAAGGTTTCTTCATCCCTTCTACTCCAAGTAGCGTAAAGTAGTTTAAAGTAGCATTTTCATTTCATGCAAGTAGATATTAGTTGTGGATTTGTGGTCGATCGAGGCAACTTCGTTTTAGTCCATACCACTAGCAGCTTGCTGACGGCAAGTTTGCCTTGTGTGGTCGACTGGAGTATTTTATAAGCTTAACTTCAGTTGCAATTCATATCTAGGTATGCGTCGTCTTGACGGTACTTTGGTGTCGGATTGTAGCTTGAAAATTTCTTGCTATCCCCTTGAAGATTGCACCAACTTTGTGTAAGCTGTCTAGCGTGAGGTGGAGCAGAGTTTGGTTGAAGCTTGTTGAGGTTGATCCCACGTCCCGCCTTAGAATAGAATCTAGAACCTTCTTACCCTTACACTCATTTCAATTCTGTTTATTTCTGGTTAGTTTAGGAAAAAGCACCTTTTTGCAAAATCATCCGCATTGTATAAATTCCCTTCCAATCATCTATCTGTTGTCAACTGCAAGCCTTATGAACAATTATGTAAGTCACCTCGTGTAAACAACAATTCACAACAAACCAACTGAGGGTATTCCAAAGCATTTCAGAACCTTGGAGTTGAATGTGCGAACTTTCTTGCAATCTTAGCGCATGGAATACTTTGATCAAGAGAGAATGGAGTAGCCCTCGGATTACTTTGTTCTGCTGATTGGTGCGGTCACAAAAATCACATCAACAATTCCCTACAGTGCTCTCCCTCAACATAATGGCTCTAGTCATTTTTAGTAGTATGCCTTGACCCCATTTTGGCAACATGGAGCTACTAATTATCGTTTGTCCCCTAAAGCATAGGGCTAAACTCTTATTACATTTTTGACACAATGGCCTTGTCATATGACTGGAAACAATTACAACAGACTTCGAATTTGACACATAGGCGATTGATTTTAATGATGGAGTTTCATGTAACACAATCACATTTCAGATTGGGTACAACAGGTTGCGAATCTTCAAACTCTAATAATGAATTTTGAGAATTTAAGAATGAAGGATAATGAAAAACTTGAAGATTATAGAGTGATAGATAGTTAATAAGATGAGAACATATAGTGAGACAGTGAAAGATAATGTGGTTGTGTGTCATGTCCCTGAATTGGAGGTGTTATTAAATTAAGTATTTATTAAGTTATTCCAATAAAATATTATATCAAAAGGGATGACTTAGTATTTAATTAATTTAATAATAAAGTGACCTAAGTGACTCAAAATAAAAGAATAAATCATAAAGTCACTTAAAAGAATAAAATAATATTTCTTCTAGAAGCTTTTGGAAAAGTGAATGAGAAATCTATTTAAGAAGCTATTGGCTAAGCATTTGGACACACTTGATTTGGAATTCATTTTCTCATTACTTGCATGGTAAGAAGCTGAAGCTGAATGCTTAGCTTGCTCGAGGGTTTGAAGACTCTAGAGTGCCAGGTTCGGTTGTGAAAGATCAACCCTAGCTGGAGTTGAGAAATCCATCCAGGGTTTCTACTTGTGCTTCATTGAGGAGAATTTACAGGTGCAGTAGTTGTATTACTGCCCTAGCTGAATTGTTGCAGTAGTTGGCCTATTATTGCATTAATCAATTGCAGTAGCTGATGTATTGCTCCAAATATACTTGGAAGAGGAATTTATTGTTGATTGGTTCATCTTGCCAAATTTAATGGCCTTTGGCCAAATATGGAGAGGATTTGATATTCTGATTCGAAAATAATAATAGCAGATTTTGATAATAATCTCTGTTTGAAAGAATTTGATTTGGTACAATGGGTGTTTGAAGTTCTTTTTCAGCCGGAAGGAGACAATTGTGGAAAAAAGATATTTGCAGATTTCAGTATTAAGAATCAGCACATTAGAAATATTTATTAGGGACGTGTAAGAGACTAGGTGTCTCTCAACCCAACCACTGACTGAGAATGCAAGGTTTTTGTTTGTTTTTGATTTTTTTGTGGTTTTTTGCAAATAAAGAGAAATTGCGATTTTGCAAGTAAATGCTTGGAAAAATATAATAAAATGCCAAAAGACTAAATTTGACAAAATACAAGCTGGAAACTAAAGATGGGCGATATATTGATCTTTCAGAACATTTACTGCTACGAGATTCAAACATACAATAAAAGGCAAGCTATTTATTAAGGAACCTGAATAAGCCTCCAGTCGCCTGTAAAGGAGCCTGAAATGGTACGGATGAATGAAATAAGCAATCTTCTGACCCAGAAATCAATGCATATGCTCCAGAAACCCAGTCGTCCCAAATGATGAAAGCAAAATGCAAAAAGACAAGGCGTCTCAGCTTACAGGAGAAGTGCGGCCCTTGCTGCTGTAAAAAGTACAGCCAAACCAGCATTTAAGAAATCCGTACTATCTTGAATATTGTGCCAGATGTTGGATAAATCACTGTCAATGAAAAGATTCATTGTTGGAGCTAAATCGATCCAATCTCTGAATAAAAACCTCAACAATAAACTCTGTAATGACTCCTGTGTGAAGCCACTCTACTGACAATCTTCAACTCGTATTGCACAGTCTCAGTATGTCTGATTCTGAAGAGGGAACATTCTTCAAAACCCAATGATTTTGCAGAAACCCTTGTTTCACAAACCCCAATGCTCTCAGAGAGAAATAAAGACAAATTAGAATAATCATGAATGAATGAGTTCGATTTGCCTTGTGAAATATATAACTCTTCTCAAAAAGTCGACCTCTTCTCAAAAAGCAATTAATGAGCATTTAAAATATTAATTAAATCGCACTTTGTTGACTTAGGCAAAATAATTAAATAATGGCGTCCCCTTTTGATGAGTAATAAAATACTCATTTAATATTATTCGCCTCTTTATTATAAAGTATCAATACTTTATAATTTGCCATTAAATAATTATTTTAATTTTTCATTAAAGTGACTTTATATTATAAAGTCAAATTAATAAACCTTTAATAATTATTAACTGCCCCAATAATCATTGTTTGCCGATCAATTCATCAAATTGGGTCGAAACTGAGCTGACCAACTGAATCAGGTGCTCGGCTAGAAATAGTAACCCCTGTCCACTTGACTTACTATAAATATTAAGTACCTAAAAAACCCTGTAAGTGCCTGCCAAGGCCCAAACCTGAATCAATTGCTGGAGTAATGTTCCCAAACGCTGGATAACTGCCTCAAGTGACCCTTTAAACACATCTGTCAACCTACGAGGATCTGAATGATAGGCTAACCCTTGAATCAATTGTATTGCCTAGGAAGGGGACATTACAGGACACATCTATTGTTGAAATGGAAAGTTCGATCTGGAGTTTATTGTGCATATATTGATTGGGATGCAAAACGGAAAGCTCAGCAGACAAGACAAATATAGGTGCCAAGTCAAATTAGAGACTAATATTTAGAAAAAGACAATTTTATGTGCCACATCAGAGTAAAAGTCAAGTATTTAGAATAAAGACACCTCCGTCTCATTACTCCAGCGATAGAAGATAATGAAGAAATATCAAATAAGACAAATCTTTGTTGGAGCGATTTATTTATTTAAATGCCGCTTCAAGACAAGCACATGAAGACAAACGTTGCCAGGCATTATGAGAAAACATCTATGTGCTGCTTTTGGTAATTGCATAAGGAGATAAAAGGTATCGGGATAATATTGAGCCATCTCATATTGATTGGAGGCAACGTGGGAGATATATTTTATTGAGATAGCACATTTGAAACTGCTGGAGAATACCAACAACCAAGACTCAACGATAAGACATAGTTGAATATATTTATTAGTCAAAGCTGAGATTGCCGCATAAGACACATCAAGTCGACTATATTATTGGAGGTGGCATAGTTCGATTTCAATGTTTATTGGCTGAATATGTTCGAATTTGGTGAAGAAAAATAGACGCAGCTCTCCTGGCAGCAACAGATGACCTTGGATATCGTTATCATTTTATCAGCTGGAGTGACGGGTTATTGCTGAGGAGGAAACGTGGTCTCTTGCTCATGCTACAGTCGCTGCCATCTTCAGTCCAACCAGGTTCTTTAATACTGTAAATCATTTAGTTTCTGGTCAACTTTACAGTCATTTGGATTGGTGATTGTATTAGAGGAATGCTGGTTATTAGTTCTTTCAATCGTTGTCATAAACAGCAGTGTAGGTTGTATTTGGATATCTGTAATAGCTGACAGCTGCACCTGCAGTCATAACATCATTGTATTTACATTTGAGTCTGCACTTTCCAAGACATTGTACTGTAGCTGTGGTTGCATTTGTAATGACAAGTATTGTAATCAAAGTGAAGATCATTTGCAAAAATATGAAGTCTAGAACTTACATACAAACTGTTTGACATAATGCCCCATTGCTGTAACTGAGACTTTACATGTATTCTCAGACATATATTTGCATTAGGAAATCTGAAAAGAATCTGCATTGCATTGATAGTCTTTGGCATTGATAGATTAGTCTTTAATGCTACATTTCACCATACAAGTCAAGGAGAACAAAACAGAAAACCAATTACCAGCAGTAACCGGACAAGTGTTTGACGAAATGTCCAAGAGTTTAAACTGAAAATTTACAGCAGAATTAGCAGGGACATTACATTGTGAATAAAAATTAAAAAATGGTCTTATATTACAGGAAATTCAAGGTAATATGCTTGTTTTCATCAATTGATGTTCAAGGTTCAGATTTCAAGTATATTAGATTGATGATCTATTGAGTGAGAATGGAAATATAAATTGAAAGAAACACCAGGAAATGTTAAATTTTTGTTTGTATTTTGTGCTGTTTGTATAAATTTTAACATAGGACACACATACATATTTTTATAGGTGATGGAACCATGAATCAGAATGCAAATCACCTTTCTAAGTCATTGTAAGGCTACCAAACTGTGGCAGTAATACTTATAAAAATAGCAGTACTCTGCTCCTAGGTTTCCAGTCTTGAGAAAATGGAATCTCCCAAAAGATTAATAAGGGTGGGAACTAGTCCCTTTTGACTTCTAGTTCAAGTAGGGTGTACACTGAAGCTATTGGTACTGATTGAAGATTGATTTTTTTGGTTGTCAATCAGTAAGCATGGATTTTTGGTTTTAAAGTATGCAATTTTTCTTTTTCAAATGATTAACGAGAGATTGTCTTGTAATTGATGATTTCTTCTACAGGTTGTTATCTGGATAATTCTAAAAATGACAGGTTCAGCTGCATTTTATATCAGGAATGCTTTATTATTTATCATCTCTTTTCAGTATTTCCCAAGATTATTTCGTATGTATCCACTTAACTCAGAGATTGTAAGAACCACTGGACGATTCAATCAAACAGGATGGGCAGGGGCTGTTTACAATCTACTTATGTTCATTCTTGCAAGTCATGTAAGTATGCATAAATATTTCAATTTGAGCTTTATGTATTTAAAAATTTAAATGTTTGCTTTTTATACATGGGATTGAGTTATTCTTACTGAACACATTAAAGATGACAGATTTTGGTTGTCTTCTTTGCATGTGTAGTGTTTTAATTTGTCTTTTTAAAGACTACACAAAGTGGAACAGTGTATGAGGTAAACTTCTCTTCAAATAAGGGAAGCTCTTTGGAAACTAAACTAACTCTAGACACTAAGCTATAAATAGAATATGTAGTTAACAACACTACACACAATATTTTTCTGGGATTTGCAATAGCGAAATGAATACAATAAATTCCTGCCCTGTCTTTTTGTTTTGATACGAGCACAACATTGGTAACAACTTGTCTTACTAGCAAGATTTTATGGTTTTTAAGATTCTACATTAAGAATGTAAGCAACTAACATTGAAAACCGTGACATTTCCTACTGGCTAAAAACAGAAACAGGCAAGCTAGCACACACAAGATTTTAAAAAGGAATAATAATTCTAACACATGACAAACACACAACTCCAAAGATAAAAACATCCAAATTCCATGCAAATCTGCAATGTAGATAGATGAATAAGTAAAAAACAAAGCTTGCTAAAATTACCTCTTTCAATTTAACCCTTGTAATGCAAGATGGAATTAATAAGAACACATTAACATAAAAAAACATTCACTTGAACAATAATTTCTATAGCATAAGCATAGCATCAATGATTTTTATGAAATGTTGTGTTCTAAACATAGATCACAAACTTGATGAGTAGCTGAGTACTTGCGAGTTTTTCATGTTTGCAAGTAATCACAGTTTTAACTCGCCAGAATTTTACTCCAAGTTTTTTGAAAAACGTGCCAAAAACTTGGCAAGTCTGACAATTTGACTTGCTGCACCAACAAGGTGGACAAAAATGTGGGTTAAACACTCCAAAAACTTCATTTTTTTTGGCTTTATAAGCATTGTTTTTTGCCTAATAATTTTTTTTATGAAATGGTGTGTTCCATGAAGGTTTGTGTGGTTTTGAAGGTCTTCATTTTTGCTTGGTGGTAGGGTCTCTGCCCTTTGACCCCACTGGGAGTGTTTCACCTAAACCCCCACCAAACTCATTTGATACATTTTGTAGCTATATTTTGCATAAATTTTATTTTTCATTCAAAAATTAAGTGTTTTTCAAGTTGTCGAGATTTGCTGAGTACTCTCCGAGTTGGAATTTTTGGCTTGTCTGTATTCTATGAGTCCAATTATGTGAACTATGGTTTTAAGCACTTATTTTTAAGGTTACAAAGACCTAATTTTCAGGATTTAGGATAATACTTAATTTTATTTCAAAAACCATTATATCTAAAGCAAAACACTTAAAACTTATGAAAGACTTTGAAGAAAGAATTTTAATCCATAAAACTATTCTAAACAAAGCCTAGATAAAAGCTAACTTAAAGTGATCTAAAAATAGGCTCTCAATAACATGTCGAAAAATAGGACCTTTGGTAAAAGCAACGGCTTAAAATAGCAGTCTGATTCATGAATCTTCTCTGTAATACTGATGTATCTTTCCTGTAGAACACTGTGGATCTTTTGAAGAAAACTGAAACCCTAGCTGCTTAAATTGAATCTGCAAACTAAGAATTGCTGTTCTATGGTTCGACAAATTTCAAAACCATTGTTGAAACTGTTGGTTGGCTATATAGATGAAATCCTAGCTTGAAACTTCACCAAACTCCTCATAAATCTGACCTTCCCTTAGAAACTGTAGTGTTTAAAATAGATTGGGAAGTTTACAAAGTTATTGAGGACAATGGAGCAGAACAAGGACACATTTTCAAAGGCAAGAAGCAATCAACAAATGATGAAATGTGAGTGTAATGTCCCTTGCTAATTTGAGCTTAATTTTCTCAATTGCAGCACTTGGACATTTAGTCAAACACTTTGGCAACCACTCTTCTCAACTGCTGTATTTTGTTTGTTTTGCTTCTTGAATGATATAAAGATTGCAAGAACAGAAAATGAAACTACTATTTGACTGAAATGGATTATGGATGCAATGCTTATGATCTTTTTGTCTTTTCCAAATGATAGAGATGACTGAAAATGCATATAGTTGACTCCTACAGCACTTAGGCAATTTGACAAACACTTACATACTAATTTAGGACTGATATTATGCATCTACAACAAGTGGCAGTATGACAAACAAGTTGTCATGCAAACTTCAAGAGCAAATATAAACCTACAGCAAGTATACATTTTTACAAAATTTTGGCATGAAGACTAATTCAATGCAATCAGACATTATGTCAAATAGATTGCAGCCCAACTGCTCCCATATTATATAGCAATGGATTTCAACAATGCTGGGAGCTAAATATCAATGATTACAAGATTATCAAAATCAGACCTTGTCAAATATAGCTTTGGATGTCTTTCTACATATGCAAACTTCTAGACCTTTAACTGAAACTACAGTAGCTTATCTCTGTTGAGTTGTAATGTCCCCATTTTGTGAGCATCAGAGTTTGGTGGATTTAGCCTATTCCTGACCCTTGTAGGCTAATATGTCTAGATAGAGGGTCCCGTGTGGCAGTTACCTGGTGATTTGGGACATTACTCCTCAGCTTGATTCAGGTTTGGGCCTTTGCAGATGCTTACGAAGTGTTATTCAGGCACTTACTATTTATAGTAAGTTAGGTTATCAGGGTTACTATTTCCGGCAGGGCACCTGGCTCAGTTGGATATCTCAGTTTCGACCCAATTTGGCAATTTGTTGAGCAAACGGAGAATAATGGAGCATTAAATAATTATTATTATGACTTTATATTATATATCTCAGTTTCGACCCAATTTGGCAATTTGTTGAGCAAACGGATAATAATGGAGCATTAAATAATTATTATTATGACTTTATATTATAAAGTCAATTAAAGGAAATATTAATTAATTAAATGGCTTATTATAAAGTATTTTATAACTTTATAATATAAGAGAGATATTATTAAATGAGTATTTATTACTCATTTAAAAAGAGACGCCATTTATTAATTAATGAGCCTAAGTTGAAAAGGGCGAATTAAATAATATTAAATGCATTTTAAGTTGCCTTTTTTGGAGGGTCGAACTTGTGAAGAGAGTATTTATTTCACAAAGGACAAATAGAACTCATTATGATATGATTATTCAACTTTGTCTTTTATTGAGAGCTTTGGAGTTTGTGAGAAACAAGGGTTTCTGCAGATTACCAACCATTGGAGAACGAAAACTCTTCGATGTGCAGCAATCTGAGGTTGTGAGAGATCAGCTGAAGAGTGCTATCAGAGTGGCTTCATTCAGGTGCCATACTTGTGCTTAAATTTGAACTTTATCGAGGGTTTGAGTGTTGAGAGTTTAATCTATTGCAGACCTAAGGTGTTCATCATTGGCAGCCATTATCAATCACATTTCAAGCTTTTTATTGCTGCTACAGTAAATGCTACAGTGCATGTGAATAGTGTCGTGCTACAATACCACGTGAACAGTACCGAGCTACAGTGCCGTCGCTACAGTGACACTACAGTAATATTCTGATATTTAAGGGTTTAATATTGATTTGTTCTCTAAAGATAATAATTTCTGAGTTGACTACATATTGCATCTGCTGGTCAAGTTCTAGAAAGGAGGACGTGAGTTTTGAAGGAGGACGATTGGCTTTGGAGACCTCCATTCATCTTTAAACAGCAGCAAGCACCTGATAGTAGATTGTGGGAGGTCATTCAGCCTAGGCACAGGCCTGAAACATCATTCTGGGTGATCATCTGCTATTTCCAAGTCATTGCAGCCACTAAGGTGCATGGTTACAAGTCTGAAACTCTTATTAATTGTCATTATACATGCTGTTTGCTAATACTGTATGGCTGTGAGTCCATTTTGGGCATTAAATACTCATAAGATAGCTTGTTGAAGAGCCCCTAACACCTTCAAATTTATGTAATTTCATGTACAGAAAATTGTATTCAATTCTGAGTACTTCAAACGCTGTCATATCAGTCCAGAAACCTCCCATATGTCTAGGGTCTTAAAAAAATCTGATCAAATTACTTATTCAGTTTTTAATCTGAGTTCTTTATACATTGTAAAGCCTTGGTACTCATTGTTTTTGCTAGACTGGGCACTGTAGGATGTTACCTCCGTTGTCATTGATGCTCAGAAAAAGTATTAAGCTCTGAACAGGAAAAATTGGATAGCTTACTTTGCATACAGCTGGTCATTTTGTAATCTTTCAAGTCTGATGTTAATTTCTGAGTATGCATATGTTATAAATCAAACATTTTGATCAGTAGAATAACATGGTATTGGACCCCAAACGTGTATTGTGTTGCAAATGAAATACTCCTTGTTTTTCAACTAAATCATGCCAAGTGTTGACGAGATGCCAAACCATTCAAACTGAGTTTTGGGACAGAATAAGACAGGGTTAGAGGCAGCAGGTCTCTTACATGAGTCTTCACATATACAATGCCAATATTCAATGTAATCACATTCTAATCATGCAATATTTACAATAAGATTTAAAACCTGGAAGTGACGCCTGGACTGTAATAGCAGCAGGCTGAGATTAATCCAAATTCCTGTAGAAGACGTCCCTATGGTGTACAAGGATAGCAGCTGGAATAGAAGAAGCCCAGCAATCAACCATGAAGTCCCTATTGATTTTGTCACATCAAATCGAGCCTCGCCATGTAGCGCCAGCAGTTGTTCCCTTTGCCATGAATTTATCTTTACTTCTCAATAGAATCGAACTATCCCTTTGCCATGATTTTATCTTTACTTCTCAATAGAATCGAACTATCTCCCAGCTGCCAGTTATTCGATTATGTGTGCCCAGCAATGAGAATAGAATCTGGAATAAACCGATGAAGTCACAACTGAAATTCCACTTCCAAATATAACACTAAAATCTGGCTATCAAAATCGGCCCAGGACTGAAAATTGATGAATACCGAAAACTGAGATGTCTTCAATATTGTCACCAAATCGAACTCTTCCAAATGGCACAATACTCATGCCAAATCGTTCTATCCTAAGTACTGATATTCTCCAATCAAAATCTGATTATATCTCCTTGGATCGATTGCCCTCCAATAATGATAAATTTCTTCAATAAAATCTGAATATTGATCTTCAATGTGTTCTCCTTCCCAAAACTGGCCATAGGTCTTTAATTTTGCCAATGAAGTCCAAATTGAGAAGTCTGAAGTAACTCCTCCACAATTCCAAACTAGGGTTGATATTTCACAACCGAAATTGGAAATAACTAGTTAGGTTTGGTCTTTCACAAATGAAAACTGGAAATCAACAAGCTAAGCATTCAGCTTCAGCAATGTAGTGAAAAGGTGTATTCAACTCAAGATGTCCAAATGCATAGCCAAAGCCTCTTTTTATACTTTTTCAACCTCATCACCAAGAGGCTTCTAGAAGATTTCTGTTTATTCCTTAAGTGACTTTATTATTTTATTATTAAGTCATTTAAGTTACTTTTTATTATTAAATTAATTAAATAATAAGTCATCCCTTTTGATATTATATTTTATGGGAATAACTTAATAAATAATTAATTTAATGACACCTCTTGATTTAATTAAATCATCAATTAAGCTATCCTTATGAAATATTAATAATTTGGACAACTTAATTAAATAATTTAATTAAATCACCATGGGGACATGACAGTGAGTTTGCTTTTATGGTTGCAAATCCTACCCAAACTCTGCTAAAGGGTTGAAGAGTTGTTTTATGACTTTAGCTGTTAGAAAAAAGTCAAAGTGTTAAGTTTTGTGTGTTTAAGATTAAAGAAGATGGCCAATACTTAAGTGATCCAAGTGCTCATTTAGGATGGTTCTACCTTGGGAAATCCATGGTAGGTTTGAGAGGGGACCTTGAGTCATATAGGCACTTAAAAACCCTGCCAAACATCAGAAAAAGTACTAATCAGGCTAATGAATATGTTGTAATAACCCCCATAGGGTGTTAGCTAAAATCCACATAATTTTTTTTGTGATCACTTCAATTTTATTCTTTATGAACACAAAGATCCTGAGGTGGGCAAGGTGAGAGCAAATAGATGTAGAACAAGGAAATTACATGAAAGATATTAGTAGTTAGCTGACCAATTTACAATCAATATGCAAATGCAAGAGCTATTGGCAGATTACAAGTAGAATCCGATAAAGCCAAAACGGTTGATTGCATGCGGATCCAATCTGTAAAGACACAAATGGTGAAAAAAATTTGATAATTTTTACATAAGAGACAAAGTCTCTTTATAATGTTCATAGATTACAAAAGAATGGCAAGTTTCTAAAAAGAAACTGTAGACACGATCTTATTTACAATATTGAGCATTAATTAAATAAATACAAAATATTATTTTAATACCCTCCCTTAATTCTCAATCTGTCAACTACACCAAGATGTCCCTTGAATTTTACAAACTTATCTGGATTGA
>VDFB02038300.1:0-43371 GCA_007258455.2 Sequoia sempervirens
TTTCTTGAGCCATGTTCATTTTTCTTCACCTTTCCTCATCCTTCAAGCCATATTTTGAATTTGAATCTCCCCTTCTTTGCACATTCTTCAAAATGTGCTCGTCTGAACCATTCACATGATGACATGTGTGGCTTCTTCATTTGTTGAAGAAGATTAGTCCCACATTGCTCTATTTTGGACGATTTCATCCATCAATCTCATCTATAAATAAGAGGCTAATCTCCTCATTTGAGGTATCCACAATTTGAGTAAACTTACTATGCTCAAATATTTAGCAATCTCCATCCACATTTTTGAATTTGTAGCTAGGCTATGCAGATTTTGGTCTTGGAGCACTCACCATTCTTCATCAAAGTGGATCATTCATCAACATTCATCAAGCTTGCATCATAGGAGTTGGGAAAGGGCCAATTTTCACATCAAATTGGCGACAATTCCCCCATGGGATCAAGAGTTTGCATTTGTTTTCAATAGGATTTAGCTTTCTTTATTGTTCTTTTATCTCATTCTTGCTTTATTTCTTATTTTAAACTTTGCTAATGGATTTCATGGGGGATCCTTATTCTTTCTCGCATTTCATCTTCTAATGTGTTCTTCTGTGGTGTTTTGTAGGTATTGGGATTGGGGTTCGATAGTTATGACCAATCAAAGTTTGCAAGTAAGGAGTTTGACTAAAGTACGATTGTTGACATCAACATGTTGATGTAGCAAGTATAGGTGATGTGGACCAATGATGCTTTGACACATGGAAAGAAGGATAGACATGGAAGGTGATGTGGCAACACAATTGGAACTTTGATGATGTGGCTCAGGTGATGACTTGGCCCAGCTAGAAAATAACATGTTTTAGTATGTGAGTGAATCAGAAAGTGCCATGTGGCACATTGTCGGCTTCTCCTTTAGGCAGTGAATGAATAGTTTGTTAAAAAAATTGTTGGGGGAGTTGAACCCCCAACCTTTCAACTCCAAGTTTTCCTCTCTACCAATGCACTGTGAGATTTTCTCCAACTGCATAGGGGCAATGGTTTTATTTATTAAAGATGAAATCCATATTTGGAGGGGTGATGGTTTGAATCGTGAAGCCCCCCTCTCCTAACCAATGACTCAAACCATTGTGCTAAGACTTTGGTGTGAGATATTATTTAAAAATAGGGGGGACAATGGTTTGAAATGTCGACCCTAATTTAAACATCTCAAAATAACCATCGAGCCAATCAACTCAAAGTCGATGGTTAAACAGATAGAAATTGGTTTTGACATTAGAAAAAACCCAATTTTTAAAGATTTCCAAGGGGTTTTAAAATAACATAATGGCTTAGTTTATGGGATTTGGAAATATTATGGTTTAAACCCCTAATAGGCATACCAAATTTTATTTAAAGTGGGGGTTTTGGCTTGTAAAGGGACATGGAGATATGTGTAAGTTGATAATGAAATTATTCCTACTCTGTAATTTTTGCTAGGTACTTGAAGGAGAGGATTTTTATCTTCTCATTATCGACTAAGGAGAATTGTGGAGACTTGTAAGTAGCTTATGAAGCATAATCAAGGATTGATCACTCTATTGGAGAGGGACCTATAGATGTAGCCATTCAGAAAAATCCATTATTAATTTGTGTCTTCGTCTTCTCTTCTTTGTTTTCATATTCCTTTGTTCTAATCATTTTAATCTTTTTAAAAGCATTTAAAATTAAGATTAGAGATGTTAAATTTCATTTTCATAAATTAACATTCACCTAGCAATTCTCATAGATCCTAACAGATCATAGATGGTTCATCTATTAGGGGGTGAAATTCAATACATATTTTTATCCTTAGATTGATGAGGGCTACATATTAGGGGGAGTAGATAGAATGATGTTATAGTTCGTTCAAATAGGGGGAGCCTGTATGTTTTTGTGGGAATAGATGAAGTCCACTTTCCCTTTGTCCTTGATGTCAAAGGGGGAGAAAATTCCATATCAAGATAGCGTTGCCATCAACACCAAAGGGGGAGATTATTTAAAGTATGTTGAAGGTATTTTCATTGATGACAACTAGGTGGAGATTGTTGTAGAGGTTGTCTTGCAAAAGGTGTTTTCTTTTGTGTCAATATTGCATGTGATGTAATCAGTATGTTGATTAGAAGTATGGTGAAGTGTTGAGCATGTTGTTGCTCATGAATAAGTGAAGTATATGTTGATATAATGAATAGTTGTCTATGGTGTCATGAATGTTGTAAATCATTATATAAGGTATGAAAGAAAGCATGAGATATTTTCATGTAGTTAGTGGCTAGGAAGGTGTACTAAAAATCTCTCGAGAATGCTCTACATTCCTCTGCATTTGAATATAGGGCCTTGTGGTTTGAAAGGTGGAAAAAGATAAGTGTGAAGCATATATGTTCCTATTTTTAGTGGATGAAAGTTACCGTAGAAGTTTCAAAATCTAGTAGAGTGAAGATTGTGTTGTTACAATCAAGAAGGTTCAAAGAAATGCTCCACATTTCTCCATAGTTGAAGTTGTGGTCTTGCAGTTTGGAGGAGTTGTCCAAATTATCTCTTTGTTCTCTCATTTCAAGTTTTAGGTTCTAAGGTGTACCACAAGTCATGTTTTCAATGTTTTATCTCAATATTGTGTTTTTTGGGTTTGAAAGTGATTTTGAGTTTAGTGTTTGTTTTCTTGCACCAACATAATATTGCATGAAGTTGTAAAAGGAGGGAATGGAATGTGATCCACATGATGTCATTTGGTCTCTCTAGTACTTCTTATGGTTTGGAGTTAATATTTGGAGGGTTAATTTTTTGTTAGGACGACTTGGTATATTGAGTTGTTTACACCAAGTTTTTGTTGTGTACGCTAGCATGGGATTATGTGTAAAGTTAAAATAGGCCCTGAAAAATTCCTAGCTTGGACCACATTCAATCCCTCTTACCACAAATTTTTTGAAGATAACTTTCTTATGTTCGTTGAACGTCATGTCATATATTTCACTTTTACCAACAAGGAGAAACTTTTTGTAGCTTACAAAGGATATAAATGGAAGGTCAACTGTGTGATAAAGAAGTTAGTGAAGTGTGTTGTGTGTTAAATTTTTGATTAATGTAATATGTTGAAGGTAGTGAGCTGAAGGTAGACATGTATGGGTGAGTTTTGAAGGTAGTGAGCCAAAGGTAGAACTGAATGAGTGAGTGCTAGAGGTAGTGAGTCAAAGGTAAAAGTAAATGAGTGTGTGCTTGAGGTAGTAAGCCAGAGGGAGCAAAGGTTGTTGAGTAGAAGTGTTGTGGTGGTGGTTGATCACCTATATTCATCAAGTATTGTTTGTTGAGGTTGTAGCCTCTTTTTGTAAGAGTTGTAATTACATCCATAAAACCTATTGTAAATCTTGTTTCATTTGATGCTTCTTCAAAGATTAGCAGCATGACACTATTGAAACTTAGAAGCTTCTACATCCTAACAATGCAACATGTTTGTCAAAAGGTTGATGCTTTTGTGAAAGCTTGACACTTTTTCGCATGAAATCATGATGCTTCTATGTAAACAACTTGATTCTTATGTCTAGTAAAATAGAGAGCTAATTTTAGGGTTTATCTGATTTCACTTTTTTTTTTAGCTAACCCAAACTATTCCTTGTTTTGTATTTTCTAGTTTTTCATTGATTAGTTTGTAGGAAACTTGGCTTGGAGAAGTTGGAACCTAACATTTGTCTCGCAGTTTTTCATAATCTATGAAAAATTTAAGTTTTTGTTCTTTTAAAATGAAGTCATTTTCCCTTGGCGTTTTAAAATGTAAAAGACAACTTGAACATTCTTTGGGATTTAAAATGAACCACAACTTGTACACTTTCAATTGGGCTTTAAAAATGAACCAAAAATTTGAATCCTTGGTGCACACTTTAAAATGAACACGTGTGTTCTTTGTATTTCATACTTGGTAGGTTAGAAGTGCATATCTTCTCCCCGTGTGCCTTGAACTTGGGTGAAGATAAATACTTTTAACTTGCATTTTATTTTCTTTTTTTATGGAGTTGCTACATATCCTCTCCCCTTACACTATGTTCAAATCCCGGGTGATGATAAATAGCAACACTAATCCTTCATTTATTGTCAAGAGTCCTGCTAAGGATTTTATCACCTTAGGGTTCAACCTCAAGCAATTTTCTGGTGCACTATAGAAATTGAATAAGAGTGAAAGCATAGTTTGATCTACATATGTAACTGCTAGGAATTCTTATGTGGACTCGGGTGATTTTGAACACAAGGAGATAATATTTCTATATCATTCTTATGTATTCAGCAATGTTCACAAAATTCTACCCACAACAAGTAAATTGTATTAGTTGCCTAAGATCTATAGAATTTCTTCTATAGTGGTGTATTGTGATAACATTGTCATGAGAAGTTACTCACCATGACTAGTACTTGGTTGAGGTGATAAGGTGTCTTGTTAGGATGTAATACTCTCAAGGTGAGGGGTGTTAAGGTGGTACATGACCTTAGCATACCCTACTACCCATTCCTTGGATTTGGATTAACACGTAAGTGTGGTAAGCCTACTATAGTTAGAAAACCTTGTAATACTACTAAATAGGTTGTGCTTTATGGCGTGTTTTCTTGTGGAGATCTTGCAAAACTAATTATTGTGGCCTTGTGGAAAAAGGACACATTAAAATCATCCAAACACATAATCGAATCAATTTACCAATTGTTTACTATGTTCTTACAACATCAAAACTTCAAACACCTAGGTCAAATTGCACATGTTAAAGATCCTCTAACAAATTGACACTTTTTCCTAAACAATGTGGTGATTTTGTGCAAATTGATGCTTTTTTTTATTAAAATGACACTTTTGTTTACAAATCAATTATTTTGCACCTCTTGGTGTATTTGTTAGGGTAAACAAACATTTGCAGATCAACACTATTGTTTTGATATTCCAACGCTTCTATCAAAATGTTAGCACTTTTGTGAATATTGTAACACTTTTTTAGTGAACAGTTCAATGCCATTGAAAAAATCTCAATGCTTTTATGTAGAAAAAAATAGAGACATTCAAAACAATTTCTTGAATTCATTTTTGGTTAACAATCGCTAAATTTCTTGAAAATTAATTCAAATCAAACTTTGGTTCACTTGTGTCAATCAGTAAATGACAAGGAAATTCTTTCTCACTATCATTTTTGTTAAAATACTTTGTGGGTTATCATTGGGTCAAACCACATTCATTAAAAAAACATCAAACCATCAACATCACCATCAAAACATTCCATTTCAAATAGAAACTCAATATTTTGACATAGATCATTTGGACTTAGATTTATCATCTTGTCACCTAGTTTGGCTTCAAGCTTGGAAACAATCTCTTCTCAAGTATTTAGTTGAGTTAGTAAATATCATTATGGAAAAAATTACTCTAAATTCATGAGTCTACTTACAAGGTTGGTAAGTTCATTATCATCCTCAAACACAACCAAAGATCTAGTCTAAAACTTTGTCAAAATTGAAAGTTTAATATCCTCCATCCATTCACACCATCATTCAACATTTGTCCTAAGCCTATTAAAGTGTCATTACTAGAAAAATTTGAGGCAACCAAATAATTGCAACAAGGTTATTCAAATCCCACATCTCCTAGGGTTGACACAAATTTTATGATCACAATAAGGTCCCAACACAAAAATAACATGGAAACAAATCCTAGTGGCTCAAATGTGACTACGACAACAAATGCTAGTGAACAAATTTTAGGGATGCCCAGTTTTGATCCTAAAGGTTTTACAACTCCAATGAAAACACAAGCACTAACTCAACCATCCCAAGGTGAAATGGTTCACATAGAGGACATCACCCATGAGCTTCAAGAGTTTACTCTTGAAGAGTTATTATAAATGCAACAAGATCCAACCCTTACATCATAAATACCATGATAAACCTTGACCCAAATCAATACATGCTTAAACTCACACAAGGTGGTGCAAAAAATCCCACAAAATTTTGATGTGAACACATTAAGGGAGCAATATTTTTCAAACATATCATTCATGAATCACCCTTCTCAAAGTGAACCCTCGGTCCACAATTTCACACAACCAATACCAAAACCACCTTGATCAAATGTACCAAGTCAATCAATCATTAGTATGATAGGAAAAAATTCAGCAAACCTTGCACCTCAACATGGAAATCAATTGGGTCATCATCAAAACCTAGGGGATTACATAAGTCTAGGCTAAATCAAAACGCCATCCTCCATTAAATGGTTAAAATTCAAACATGAAAAACTATGGGATTAATCCACCTTCACAAAAAATGAACTTGAATGGTTCAAACACTTAACATCAACAAATCATAAACATACCAAACGTGAGCATAAAAAACATAAACATATCAGATCCGCATAGGAAAAGGATCAACATAGAAGAAATGTGGAGTACAATACCAAAGCACACTCTAAATGCACAACAAAGTTTACTTTGTTTATCAAATTTTCTCAAGAGAACTTGGAAACCAAGTGCCAGAGACAAAATCTTAGCTCATTACTTCATTCTAACTCAACTTTAGACATTACAACAAAAAGATAGCTCCATGTACTCACAACACTTCCTCAATATCTCAACTACACATACACAACTTGCAACAACCTATTTTCCTCCTTTTCTCATTTTTTTCAATATCCTCAACATCTTCATCATGCAACAACTTCCTTAACACATAGTTGAAATCAATGAAAACACCAATCACTAGACATCCTATTGACATCAATGGAAACACCTTAATACTTGTAAAAATCTTCCCCTTTGTCATTGATGGCAACACAAGATGTGAAAAATTATCAAAGACAACATACAAACATTCTCCTCTTTTTTTCAAATTAGATAGCATACACAACATTCCTGCTCACTATCCCCTTGAGAAGATTAAAATTTTCACATGATAATTTCTCTTCCCCTTTGACATCAATTTAAAAGAATTTTTTTTTGCATTATTCTTCCTCTTTGAAACACAACCAAAATACCTACTCTGAATACTCTCCATTAGGAGTACACCCAAATAAATCAACAACTTAATGACAACACATGACACTACCTACTCCCCCTGAGAGGTAGCCACCAACATTAGTCCAAAGAAGAGATAGATCCATAGATCCACTAGACTGATGCATCTCCATATGCATCTATTTCAAGGAAGGAGGGGTAATAAATGACAACCTCTCTTGAAGATACTCAAAATTATCTTTACAAAGAGCCTTAGTAAATATGTCAACAATATGATCCTTTTTAGGAACATACTCAAGCTTCACTTCATTATCCATAACCTTCTCTCTCAGAAAATGATACCTAATTGATATATGCTTTGTCCTTGTTCATGCATCACTAGATTCTTTGAAATTTTAATTACACTTGTATTATCACAAAAGATAGAAATTGTCTCATCATACACTACTCTGATAGCCTTCAATGTCTATCTCATCCACAAAACTTGTGTATAGAATAATGTTGTAGCAATATTCTCAACCTCTATTGTAGATAAAGAAACTGAATCCTGCTTCTTACTCAACCATGATACCAATCTACATCCAAGAAAGAATGCACCACCACTTGTACTTTTTATGTCATCAACACAACCAACCCAATCTACATCTGTGTAAACTCTTAATGTGAAATCAGTATCCTTAGGATACCACAAGCCATAATCTAGAGTGCCTCTTACATATCTGAATATCCTCTTCACTAATTAAACTTGTGTTTCTTTAGGATCTTCTCGAAATGTAGCCACAAGACAAACTACATGCATGATATCTAGTCTAGAAGCAGTTAGATATAACAGTCCACCAAGCATAGATCTATGTTTGCTCTGATCAGCCTTAGGTGAATCATCATCTTTTCTTAGTTTACAAATAGTCACCATAGGAGTGCATACCAATTTGGAAACGTCCATTTCAAACTTTTTCAACATCTCTTTGACATACTTAGATCCTGAAATGAAAATCCCTTTATCTGTTTGATTGATTTGTAGCCCAAGGAAGAAATTAATCTCCCCAAACATTGAAATTTCAAACTTTTTATGCATCTATCAAAATTTTTTTTACACATAGCATCATTTCCACCAAAGATAATGTCATCCACATATACCACTATCAATAATTTGTCTTCCTCAATTTTGAAGTAAAGATTATTATCTACGACGCCCTTACTAAATCCTTGTTGTATCAAATATCTATCCAATCTTGCATACCAAAATATGGGAGATTTATTCAATCCATATAATGCCTTCTTCAATTTACATACCATATCAAGTATATTTTACAACTAGAATCCTTTCAATTGTTCCATGTAAAGCTCTTCTTCCAATTCACCATTCATAAAAGCAGACTTCACATCCATTTGATAAAATTTAAAGTTCGTATGTACTGCAAATGCTAAAAACATTATGATAGCTTCCATCCTATCCATAGGATCAAATGTATCCTCAAATTATATTCCTTCTACTTTTGAGTAACCCTTACACATAAGTCTTACCTTATTCCTTACCACTTCTCCATTCTCATTCAACTTGTTTCTGAATACCCACTTAGTTCCAATTATGTTCTTGTTTGTTAGTCTAGTAACCAATTACCAAGTCTAATTCTTCTCTATATGCACAAGTTCTTATTCCATTTCTTTCATCTAATTTTCATCTTTACATGCTTCACTCAATGTTTTAGGTTCAACTTTAGAAAGTAAACACATATTTACCTCAACTTTTATAACGTTGCTTCTTGTTAATACTCCTTTCCTTTTGTTTCCAATGATATTATCTTTAGAATGATTCTTTTGCACACACTTAGGGGTCTTAGGGGTCTTTTCTAGAGCTTCTTCCTCTTAATTTTTCACTTTTTTTCCATCATATTCTTCTTCTTCTTCTTCTTCTTCTTCTCTACAATTAGGTTTATCTAACACATTTCCATCCACTACAATTGAATTATGCAAGTTTTCATCAACCTTAACATTTGCACTTTCAACAATCTTTCTCAACCTTTTATTGTAGCATCTATAAGTTTTGATTTTAGTAGAATATCCAAGGAAGATACCTTCATCATACCTTGCATCAAACTTTCCTAACCTTTCTTCATCTCTCTTGATATAACATTTGCTTCCAAATACTCTAAAATACTTCACAATATAAATCCTTCTATACCATAACTCATAGGGAGCCTTTGTGTTGTTAGCTTTAGCTTGAAATATATTAAATATGTAAACAATAGTATGGACATATTCTCTCTTGTATACTTTTGGTAGATTTTCTTCTTTCATCATAGTCCTATCAGCTTCTTCAATAGTCTAGTTTTTCCTTTCAACAACTCCATTTTGCTGAGGAGTTCTAGGCGTAGAAAAATTCCTCTTTATTCTATGAACTTCAAAAAACATGTTAAACTCACTAGAGGTGAATTCACCACCCCTTTCAAACCTAAAAAAATTAATTTTTAGATCCATTTCATTCTCAACCATAGCTTTAAATGCCTTGAATTTATCTAGTGCATCAAATTTTTCTCTAAGAAAAGTAACCCATGTCATTCTAGAATAATCATCAATCAAAAGCATGAAATACCTATCACCTTGAAGACTTCTCACCTTTGTAGGACCAAAAATATCTGTATGTGCTAATTCCAATAGTCTAGTAGTAGATTGTTCCTTTCCCTTGAAACTACTCCTTGTTTATTTTCTAATTTGACAACTCTCACAAGCAACATTGATAGGCTTTGTGATTCTTGGTAGGTCTCTCACTGCATGAACTAAACTAATTCTTTCCAAATTATCAAAATTCATGTCACACATCCTCTAGTGCCATAAACAACTATCACTAATCTAAGACATAAAGCAATGTCCGTCGGCATCCTCAAGCTGATAAATATTACCATTTGTTCTCTTACTAGCATCAATCACAGTTCTAGACCCTTTTCTGATCTCACATGTTTCATCCTTAGACACAAGGTTATATCCTTTGTTCCACATTTTTCCAACACTCAAAATATTATGCCTAAATTGCTTAACATAGTAAACATTATTAGCATTATGCTTTCCATAAAAACTGATTGAACCTATTCCACAAATCTTAGCTCCTAAATCATCTCCAAATTTAACTAGTCCTCCATCATATTTTTGAAGTTTAACAAACTTACCTTTGTCTCTAGTCATGTGATTGGAGCAACCATTGTCAACAACCTAGTAATTCTTATCCACTTTAACATGAAAAGTAGAAACCAGAGTACCTTCAACCTTATCCTTCTCCAGATCACTTTCCTTCACATAAATTTTAGAGTTAGCAAAACTATATTCTTATTTAATAGCCAAGAACAAGCATTCATTTTCATCAAAGTCTCCATAATAATATTCATCATTAGAAACTCCAGTGTCTTCTCTCACATAGTAATATTTCTTAATATGTTTTCCTTTGTTTTCCTTTCTCTTATTGTTTATAGCTCTTTTTGGACATCTTGAAGTATAATGACCTATATCACCACAACTAAAACATTTGAAAGGTAGTTTACCTTTGTACTTACCAATGCCATTCTTTGTTCTTCTTATAAAATTAGCTTCCACATCATTAAGATCTTATTTGAATCTTCAACCCTTTTTGATACTCCATCCTTGAAAGTAGTTTCTACATTTATACCTTTTTTCAAGCCCTTTTTTCTCATTTCAAAAGAAGTTAGTGTGCCAATCATCCGATCCCTATAATAAGTATCAAGATTTGCAATTTCCTCAATAGAAGATACCTTTTCACTATAATAAGAATAAAGAAGAGATCTGAGAAATTTCTTTACCACTTTAGATTCTTTGACTTGTGCGCTAAGACCTCTCATTGCACTCACCATCTCATCAACTCTCTACATGTAGATTTTGATTGTTTCATCTTCAAACATATGCAGGGTCTCAAATTGTGCCTTCAAATTCTATAACTTTTCTTGTTTGACTTTTTCATCTCCTTCACAAATTCTTTCTAGCTTATCCCAAACCTCTTTAGTAGTCTTCAAACTCATAACTTTTACTAGTTCATTATTTGAAAGACTATTTACAATAATAAATCTTTCCTTAGGATTGGTCTCATGCGTCTTGATCTCTGCACTTGTACTTGGACCATTTTGAGGTGGAGTATATTTAGTCTTATAATCCTTTTCAACCTCAAATCCATGAGCTACCAGATATCCTTCCATATTTTTCTTCCAAAATGCATAATTTGTGCCATCCAATCTAGGGAATTACAATGGAACCTTGTTCACCATCTCAGATCTACCTCAAGTGGTTAATCTCTTCTCCAAGAAACCTTGATTTGATACCAATTGTTGAATGAACAAGACAAATGAGAGGGGGGGTGAATCAATTGTAGAAAATTAAACCTTCAAAACCCTCAACAGTAATTAGATCCACATGCATTCATTAAACCCTTATTTTGTTAATGTGATTAAACATGAAATGCAAATAACAAAAATTGAAATAACACCATACACAAGAGAAAAAAAAATTATGTGGAAAACCCAATAAGGGAAAAACCATGGTGAGGATTATCTCACAATACAAGTAATAGAAAAACTGGTATAGAAGGGCTCATTTCTAGAATAGGACACACTATCCAAAAAGGCTCACAGCTAGGGCTCACTTCCACAGAAAGAAATATAAGAAGATAGAAGAGAAATGGTACAAAAAGAGCACTTTCTCAATGCAACAAGGAATCCACCACAATACTCCAACAATATTGTAGCCTTGCTTGAATGATTTCGGACACCTTCAACTCACTACCTTAAGGAATCCAAACACTTGAAATTCACACTACTCTACTCAAATTCGCATCACACATCACTTTTTGCATTGATCTTGTATCTATCTTACTTCTCTCTTGATTCTTTCTTCCATCTCACAACAATACCACACTTATTTATATCAACCTCATCCTCAGAATCCTTCTCTAATTTTGACAACTATCCATTACACATACAAATTCAAAATAGGTCAACACCAAAAAATTCCTGTGGTGGATAAGAACAAAGGTGACCTACATAAATCCTTAATTAGGACCCAAATAGATCCAAACAAACCCCAACATGATTTCACAAACCTCACATGTAGTTCTAACACAAGGTTGGCCAACACCCATGCTAAACACCATAATCATTAAGTACACAGTTCCTTAAATCAATCTGAAAGTTCTAGACAACAAAATTCACTTGAACAGAATCTAGAATAATCTACAAACTACCTAATATTTATCAAACACTTCATCCAAACTTGCATCATACAAATACTTCATCTTAGAACAATTGGTAAACCTTATTTGCACACTAACAAATGAAACTCACTCTTTACTACACAAAATCAAGTAAAATATTGAAATATAAAATATACAAGAATTATAAGAAACTTCCCAAATCCACACAACCTAAATCCAAACAGTGAAGAAATGTGAAGCAAATATATTTCTCTCATGCCATAAAAACATCACTGAAAATTGGTTCACACACTGGTGAAAATATCTTGCTTTGTACAACAATCTAGAAACCCAAATTATGAATATAGAAACCTCTAACATCCATGAACAAAATATCAAATCCATAGGCTTAGGATCAACATGGAGCACAATACCGGAAGACACTCAGAACACTTACACAACACAATTTACTCTATTTATCAAATTTTCTCAAGAGCACTTGGAAACCAAGTACCAAAGACATCATCTCAAATCATTACTTCATTCCAACTCATCTTTAGATTCTATAACAAAAAGATAGCTCCATGTACTCACAACACTTCCTCAATATGTCAACTACACATGCACAACCTACAACAACCTGTTTTCCTCTTTTACTCAATTTTCTCAATATCCTTGACATCTTCATCATACAACAACTTCCTTAGCACATAGTTGACACCAATGGAAACAACAATCAATAGACATCTTGTTGACATCAATGACAACATCTTCATTCTTGAAACAATATCTTCTATATCTAAAGGAGAGTTTATTTTTCACTAGGATTAGTGGTCCCTGAAGGGAGCCAACTACTTCACTTTGATCTCTTGCATCTTGAGCACTTGTGTTCTCTAAGGGAGAAATCTTGTCATTCAACTTATTATCTTTTTCTATCTCATCATTACCATTTATATTTCTCTCAAAAGAAAATAAATCTATGGATTGTGTTGACATATCAAGTATATCTTTTAGAATGGTTTCATCTGAAACATGCTCCTCATTTGTTATTGTATCCTTCTTCATCCCCTCAAGGATTCTAGCTATCTTTTCTTTAGTATCTTTCTCCATCCCTTTTATCTCATCTTTGTCACTTCCCATTATAGTGTTTACTATTTTCTTGGTTTGTAACTCTTGTGTTTTCCTCTGAGAAATTTTTACTCTTTCTTCATGTGATATGGATAGACCAACCCTTTTTAAGGCTTATTGTCTCATTTAGCTTCTTCTATAATGGAATCATTTCTTTCTTTGTTAAGAATGTTTGCATAGACATGTAGAAATTTGATTAATAATATCAAGAAGAGCTACATTAAAGTTCATCATATACATGACTATGGCCTTTGTTGAAATAATGAAGAAGGAACCCTTTTAATGTGTTGTCATTGATGCCAACATTAATTGTTGATAGTTTTCTCTAATCTGGTGAATAGAATGGAGAAATCTTAATATGATATTTTGGTTCAGAATTGATTGTACAATAAGGTCTATTTATGATGTCATAATATGTTATTCTTGACTACTTTGTGCATATATGATCAAGATTTCAGCCATTTTGGATCTAAATTTTGAAAGTTACAAGTGACAGTAATTTGACATTCAGTTTTGCTTTCTATAGTGTAAATGAGTATGTGTAATCCATTCTGCATTCCTCTCGAAATTGGATTAATACTTTGTAATTTTGGGAGAATTTTTACAAATGTTAGTACACTATACATTCCAGATGGTGGGTGATTATATGATCAAATGGATTGTTGTGGTTGATTAGTTGGCTTATTTTGTGATTAGGTCTATTTTTTGGCCAACCTAATGCTTTGAGAATAAATATGTATTTCAGATGCTAATGAGATCTATTTTAGGTCCATGCCAACCTAAATTGAGTGTTGCAAATTTGGTTTGAGTGCAAATATGTTTTTGATTCAAGTTTGGAAATGACAAGGTAATTTTGATTTAATTCTGGGCTACATCTAATTAGGATGACCCAATTAATGTATGTAGATGTATTAGGTATATATGTGAGACATTTTTGAGTTGTAGGATGAAATGATATGATATGACATGACAATTAATACAAGAAGATAAGTGATATGATATGAACATGAAAATTTGTATGTGTATGATCTGAATAATAATAGAATTGTTGTGAATATTGAGCGATTGCAAAGTAGAGTAGCATTTTTTGTTCTGAGCTTTAAGGGAATTGAATTCAACATAAGAAAGGTACATTTTGTATCAGTTCACATCTTGGTTGTGTAGCCATTTTTGTTTTGTATCTATCTATGGTTGTGATCCTTATTAGATAGTATATCCTGGTAATGAACCTTTGTAATATCTTATAACTGGTTATAATATATTGTGAGCTAATCCTCACTATGGATTTTCCTTTTTAGGGTTTCTACGTAAAAATCTTGGTGTTCATGTGTCATGTGATCTTGTGGTTGTTTCATGTTTCATTCATATTTGGAGCTAGATATGTTTTGTTAATTGGGTGGTTTATGATCAAGTGGTTTAATGGAATATTGATTCACCCCCCTCTCAGTATTCTAGGCGCTTAATAATTGGTATCATAGCTTGGTTCCTTTTAAAAAGCCTAACAACTTAAGGAAGATCTTGGATATTGAACACATGGCTAATAAAGAGTTTTTAGATCTTACTACTAAAAGTGATTGTATGATAGATAAAGAACTCCAAGTTGCTCTTGAAGATCTTGATAGTGTTGAAGGTGAAAAAAAATCTAAAGGAAAGCCTAGAGGAAGCAAATGAATGCATCAATAAGTTGAAAGAACAAATCAAGAAAGACAGAGAAAGATAGAGAATTCAATGAACAATTGGAGAAAGTAAATGAAGACATCACTAGATTGAAAGTACAAGTGGAAGAAAAGAAAAGAATTGAGGATTTCTTGAATGTAGTGGTACAAAGAAAAATTGATGAATGCACATGACTTGAACAAGAAGTGGTAAATCTGAGATTAGATCTGGAAAAAGCAAGAGCTCATGAGGAAAAATTCAAAACAACTACTACAATGCTTGATGAACTAATTGTAGGATAGAAACCATCTAAAGATAAAGATGGTTTGGGACTTGAAGAAGGAGAAATCTCAAAGGCAGATCAGGCTCTTAACAAGTTTAACAATAAAAAGAAAAGTTAACGCATTAAGGACTTTAATGGAATCTATTGTGTCACAAATATCTAATACCTTTAGAGCCTTTGACCCAACACAAGATAGAGCTTATACCTCTTGGACTACCATTATAGATATATAGAACACAATTTTTTCACCTTACAATAGTAGAAAGAAGACATTATAAGGTGGTTTATATAGCTTGGGGACTCAGTGAAGACCAATCATATACCAATGTCAAGCAAGCTTGTTGATGCAAAGAAGTTGGCAAAGATAAATCAAAATCCAAGTACTCCAAAAGAGGGTGAGGAGAGAATAGTTGAACTGGAATCAATGTATAAATCACTTGTTGCAGCCAAAAATACTTGGAATGAAGGGAAGTCTTCCTGGCAAGAAATTATTAAGGAGCTTGAAGGTGCCTCCTCCTCTAGTTGAATATATTTCACCTATAAACTCTTTCATTCTTTTAGTTTCTTTTTAAATTTTATTGTACATATGGTCATATCATTACATTTCACTTAGATTATTCACCTGTACATATGCATCACTTTTGGAGCTTACATGTCTATTACCGACACACCCTTTGTCCTTGATGTCAAAGGGGGAGAATTTGGGAAAAATGAGAAGTGAGAAGTCAAGTGATAATAGATGTTTTTGGGAGAAGTTTGATGATTAGAGAAGTCCGATAAAGGGGGAGATAATTTATGTTTTAAGTTTTTGAAGATAGTTGGAGATGGTGTATGTTTTGAGTTTTTGCACATTTTCCATCAATGAAGAGGGGGATATTGTTGAAAGAATGAAGAAGGAACCCTTTTAATGTGTTTTCATTTATTCCAACATTAATTGTTGACAATTTTATCTAATCTAGTGAACAAAATGTAGACATCTTAATCTAGTATTTTGGTCTAGAATTGATCATGAAATAAGATCTTCTTATGAGATCATAATATGTTATTCTTGACTAATTTTTGCATCTATGATCAAGATTTCAACTATTTTGGATCTACATTTTGAAAGTTACAAGTGTCAATAGTTTGACATTTAGTTTTGGCTTTATACAATGTAAATGAGTAAGTGTAATCCAACCCACATTCCTCCAACGATTGGATTCAAACTTTGCAATTCTGGGAGACTTTTTACAATTGTCGATACACTATACATTCTAGATGATGCATGATTATAAGATCAGATGGATTTTTGGTGGTTGATTAGCTGGCTTATTTTGTGATTAGGTCTATTTTCTGGCTGACCTAATACTTGGAGATTAAATATGTATTGTGGATGTTAATGATATCTATTTTAGGTTCATACCAAACTAAATTTAGTGTTGTATATTTGGTTTGACCATGAAGATGTTGTTGATTCAAGTGCAAATTTGATAAGGTAATTTTGATTTAATTTTGGGCTACATCTAATTAGACTAGCCTAATTAATGTATGAGGATGTATTGGGTATGCATGTGAGAAATTTTTGAGTTGTAGTATGACATGATATGATATGATATGGATAGTAATGTGAGATGATAAGTGATATGATATGAACATGTATGTGTATGGTCTGAATAATAGAAGAATTGTTATGAATATTAAGGGATTGTAAAGCAGAGCATTGTCTTATATTTAGAGCTTCAAGGGAACTAAATTTAACAAAAGGAAGGTGCATTTTGTATCATTTCACATCTTAGTTTTGTAGCCATTTCTATTTTGTATATCTCTCTGGCTGCAAGCTTTATTGGACAATGTGTCTTGGCAGTGAGCCTTTGTAATATCTTATAACAGGTTATAATATATTGTGAGATAATCATCACTATGGTTTTTCCCTTTTTGGTTTTTCCATGTAAAAACTTGGTGTTCAAGTGTCATGTGATCTTGTGGTTGTTTCATGTTTTCATTCATAGTTGCAGTTAGATATGTTTTGTTAATTGGGTGGTTTATGATCAAATAGTTTAATGGAATATTGATTCACCCACCCTCTTAGTATTCTAGGTGTTCAATAGCCTTTTCAATTGTAGCCTTGTCAGTGTTGGCATGATGTTTGTCATTGATGTCAAGAGTTGAAGTTCATGTTGCTCTTGTCAAAGGGTTTGTGCTTGGAGTTGATGTTGATGCATTCATTATTACAAGATCATTGATGTCATAATTTAAGGTACTTTGTTAATACAAAAATATCACAAAGTTTCTTGATAATTTAGAGTATTGTTAGAGTATTGCTTCAGGATAAAGTAATTGTTGATCACTCATATTCATCTCATGGGTTGATGTCAAAAGGTACTATATTGATGCTTGATGGTGTGGCTCTTTTCATGGTAATTTGATATGTTGTAGGTATTTGACATCTAGTCAGAGTGATGCAAAAGTGGTATTGATAGATACTTGTCAAAGGTATCCAATGGAAGAGGTTTTCTTAAAGGCATGATTGAAGAAGGTAAAGATAACCCTAATGTTGAAACCTGAGATAAACCTAAAGCTTATCTTCTTTGTCCATTTCAAAGGCATGATATTTTGCATTAGAGGTATATGGTGAATATCAGGGGTCAGAGAGTAATTACATCAGAGGTTTGAATTTGATTAGGGTTCTTTCATTGTTGGAAATCTTGTTTCTAAAACCCTAAATGGAAGCTTTTTGTGCAAAGTTATTAACAAAGATACTTTTTGTTATGTTTGTTCATTGATCAATGATAGAGGGTTAAAGGTCACTTAAGTAAAATTTTTAAGGGTTTAAAATTGTTCATTAACTAACCCTTCCTTTAGTGTAACTGGCTGAGTAGGTTGTGATTTTAACTTATATCATTTGAATTAAAATCAATGGATGTTGTTTAAAGTTGGTAGTGGTGGTGAGATAAAATCAAAGACTTATATTTAAAATGATGAATGGTTACTCCCAGAGGTTTAAACTTTGATGGGAGTCTAACAATCACCTGATTAAGTTGTTGGTTTGTAACTATTTGAAAATGAAAAGGTAAATGGTTACTTTTATGGTGCTAAATTGAAGGTATATGTTCCAGATTGTAATTTTTTGAATACCAACGGTCAAGGGTTTGTATTTGAGTTTTATTTTGAAGATTGAATAATTTTTGGTGAGAATGGAATGTATGTTTTGTTTTAAAACTGATGATAGGTAGATATAACATTTTTTCCTTCTAGACATCAAGGACATTCTTTTATGATTAGAACATGGAGATTGTTAGTGGAGATAGTCAAATTTTAGAACTATGAATTTTTGAATTGGGAAAACATTGTTATGGTAAGTGTGAAGTTTTAACAAAGTAGTGATATGCATGGAAACAAAGTAACTCTCTAGTTTGTGCTTAATTTCTTCTATAGTGGTGTTGTATTGCCAATGAGGTTTGTTGTATTGCCAGTGTGGCAGGTTGAGTAGCCAATGAGACTTGTACTACCTGTGAGGTAGGTTGAGTAGCTAGTGAGGCTTGTTGTATTGCCAGTGAGGCATGCAATATTTAATTAGTAATTTTTTTAGCTAGTGAGTCTTAATGAAACAAATTTTTAGAGTTATTTTCACCCTTTTAGGGTTTTCCACTCATAAAACCCATGTTATGTTTCCTCATGGCGATGTGCCATATTGTGTTTGATTGATCATCTTTGATTTAAGTATTATATTATGATTTGCATATCATTGTCACTCCCTCAACATACAACATCTAGATTGTTTGAAGTATTTTCAATAGGGTCTCTTTGAATAATCAAGTGAGTGAAGTTTTGAAATTGGTTTTTTCATTTGACCACTGATTCAACCCCCCTCTCAATGATATTGTACTCCAATAAGTGGGTTCAGAGCATTAGGTCCCTTAAGTTTAATCAACTTGGGAGATCTTAGTAGTGGAGTACTTTTCATGGAAAACCAAGAAGGTTGTTCTACTTTCAAAGCACCACTATTTGATGGGTTTGGTTTTTCTTTTTGGAAATTTAGAATTGAGTCCTACTTATCTTCTCTATGTTATTATTTTTGGAAAGTAGTTGAAACTGAATATATTGCTACTAAGGCACCTTCCACTATAGATGAAAGAAAGGCCTATGAATGTAATGCCAAGGAAAAAAATTCCATTTGTTGTGGATTGACCAATGATATACTTGTCAAGGTTATGGATTGTAAATCTAGAAAGGTTGTGTGGGATAGGTTATCTAGTATCTAAATTCAGGTGATGATAAGGTCAAGGAAGCCAACCTACCAAACTTTACATCCAAATTTGAAGGACTAAAAATGAATGAAGAAGATAAGATTGTTGATTACCTTCTAGGAGTTCAAGAGATAGTCAATGCTATCCATGGTCTTGTTGAGACCCTGGAGGAAAAAATAATTGTCAAGAAGGTTCTAAGGTCACTAACATCCAAGTATGATGCTAAGATATTTGTTGTAGAAGAAAGGGATATAAATAAACTTACCTTAGATGAACTTCATGGCACATTTACAGCTTATGAGATGAGAATTTTTAATGATGAATTCACAAGAAAAGAGGATGTTTTTAAATCTATCAAAAAGGATAAATAAATAAATTCGGATTCAAAGGAATTGAATGATGAAGAATAAGCAATCTAAAAAAAGGGCTAGGAAAGTATAAGGGGAAGCTTCCATTCAAGTGTTTCAATTGTGGTAAAATTAGACATTATGCTACTCAATGTCCCTATAAAGATCCTAAAAGTGATGAGAAGAACAATAGGAGACAAAGAAAGAAGAAATAGTTTAATCCTAAAAGGAAGAAATTTTTCAAAAAGAAGAAAAGTCTATTTATTAAGGATGATGATGTAACAGATAGTTGTTTAGAAGGTTCTATTGAAGAAGAAGAAGAAAATTTGTTTATGACTACTGGTAGTCTAATTGAAAATCACAAAGAAAAGAATGAAGATCAATTTGATAATGATGAAAAAGAGATTGATTTTGAGGGAGAGTTGATGTGTGCTCTTGTTGAAATAAAAAATTCAAGGAGGTAGTAGAGCAAATAAATCAGACTCAGAAGGATACTAAAAATTTGATCAACAGTGTTAATGAATTAGAATAATTAGTTGTAGATCTGAAGCTTCAACTTGAAGAGAACAAGAGGGTTGTAGAAGTCACCAAAATGGAGTTAGACAACAAAGAAAAGAAGTTTTATACTTTAGAGGTAGAAGTTGTAGCTTTGAGGAAAATATTAGATATGTATGACACTAGTGACAAGTTGGTAGATCTCTTGGATAAACAAAAAGGCCACAAGGACAAGACTAGTCTAGGGTTTGTAGAAGGTCAATGTTAACATTAAAATGATCTTCAACATGTTGATGGTATTATTAGTTTCACAAATAAAAGGTTCATGAAACCATTTATTAGAAAAAGGAATTCTCTATTTAGGTATAATCTACATTTCTTTGTTTATTTCTTTAATTGTAACCAATATGGGCATAAAGCTAGTGAATGTAAGATTGTATCTAGAAGGAGGTTAGGTTTTATAAGTAGAAATCACTTTGAGTTCTTAAGCAAGTTGAGATGCTTTAATTGTAGAAATTTAGGGCATATAGCTAAGTTTTGTAGACCTAACTTGGGGATGCAACAAAAGAGAATTAGTGCTCACTCTAAGGTGACATCTTTTAATGTTGATAAGATGAAATTGGTTTGGAGACCAAAGATGACTCTCAAAAATATTGAACCTATGCTTGTTCAGACTACCCTACATGTCAAGAAGAAAGATCTATGGGTTGTGGAAAGTGGGTGCTCTCATCACATGACTGGGGATAAGAGTAAATTGATCAAATTTGAAGATTATATAGGTGGATCAGTCAAGTTTGGAGATGATTTTTGTATTCAAATAACAGGAAAAAGGTACTATATCCTTAGATGATGATACACCATTGCATGATGTATACTATGTAGAAGGCCTAAAACATAACCTTCTGAGTGTAAGTCAAATTTGTGACAAATTTGATGATCTATTTAATGCTCAAGGTTGTGTAATAAAGAAAAAATTAGGAAAAACAATTGCTGCAGGGTTAAGGACAAGAAGAAATATTTATAATCTTCAAGAGGATGTAAACAGAGATAAAGATGGACATGTTTATTTTATGGGCCTAGTTGAAGAAATTTGGTTATGGCATAGGAGGCTTGGACATATAAACTTTGAAAATCTTGTTAAGATTAGTAAAAATTAGAATGTGAGAAATATGACACTCATCTCTATGCCAATCAATAGCACTTGCAAGGAATGCCAACTAGGTAAGCAAACAAAAAACAATTTGAAGTCCAAAAAATACTCTTCTACTAAACCTTTACAACTTGTTCATATTAATTTATGTGGTCCTACAAGGAAAAGTCATTAAATGGTGAAAGATACTTTATGCTTTTCATTGATGACTATTCTAGAATGACTTGGGTGACATTTTTGAAGCATAAATCAGAAGCATTTGATAGATTCAACATTTTTAGAAATATGGTTGAAAGAGAATCAGATTTGAAAATAAAATGTATAAGATCAAATAAGGGTGGAGAATATACTTCAAAAGAGTTTGAGGTCTATTGTGAAAGTCATGGAATTAAATTACAATATTTAGCCTCTAGGAAACCACAACAAAATAGAGTAGCTAAGAGAAACAATACAATAGTCAAGGAGATGGCAAGAACAATGCTTCTATAACGCCCCACACACTATTGGTGTAATTAATTATTAATTACACTTTGCATAAGTTTACTTAGGTAATTATTTAATCCCTATGTTTTAGGCTTTCATCTTTATCTTATCGAGCTATCTTGTTGCTCAAGATAAGATTAGGTTTGCATCTTTGCTTTTATAAAGCAAATCATATTTTGTAATTAATTGAATTCTTGAATATAATTATTTGCACATCTTTTTGCAAATCTCTTGCTTTTTTGTGTTTCTCTTCTGTGGAAGGTCTTTTCAGTTTGCAAATCTGATCATGGGTTTCTAACATGGTATCAGAGCCTTGATTTGCAGCCCCTTCTCAGATTTTTGAGAAAAACATTGCAGGGTTTGTTCGGGATTCCTTGAGGGTTTTCATACCTCAAGTTTTGTCTCTCTATTTGGGTGTTCTTGCATGGTTGATTTCGGTGCACGTTGGAGGAAATCTGAGCTCATATTTGAGTTCAGGGCTGTCGAAAAAGTTAAGATCGACTTTTGTTTCGCCTGAATCCGACATTTTATGCCAGAGTTATGAGGGTTTGAAGATTTGTCAGATCTGGGAGTTGCAACACTTCTGATGCATTTTCAAGCAGATCGGACCTCGCCATCAGATCCAAAGCATCCGAGAGACGAAAAATGACATATAATATGCCTATATTTGGGTCCAGTTGATTTCTGAGGTGAAATTGTTTTCCCTGTACCGCCGTCTACACGCGGATCAAGGTAAAAATTTCGTAAAAAAAATAATAATAATTATTTTTCCTGCAAAAAAAAAAAAAATCGTAGTTTTTTTTAATTGTAAAAAAAAAGCTTTTAAAACTTTTTCCAAAATTTTTTTTGGTTTTAAAAAACAAAAAAAAGCCCTTTTAAGGCTTGTGCAGGCATGGTACGCCTGCGCAGGTTACTGTGTAGGTCCGTACCTATGCAGCCCTGTGCAGGTCATACCTGCTCTGCCCCATGGGGAGCCGTGGGCTATCATTTTCTTATAAAAATATTTTAAATAAAGTTTTTTATATATCTTTTAAAAAAATATATATATGTAATTTTTTTATTGTTTTTTTTATAAAAAACAATTTTTTCTGTAATAAGCCAAGTTGTGCATGTGCGTTGACGGCCATTTGACCGTCAATTTTAAGTTCACTATTTTTCTGCGACGGCCATTTGGATGTCAAATTTAATACCGCACTGGTTTTTTCCCCCTTTTGGAGCAGTTTTCACTAAATCGGGTGTAATTTTTGCATACGATCTTCGTTTTTCGCAAACGAGATACCGTTGGAAAGCTGATTCTGACGCCGATCCAGTGGTGCTGGATTTTTTTACTAGATCTTGCTCCAAATTTGTTTTTCAGGCCTTTGAACTCAAATCTTGTTGTTTTCACTCCGGAGGGCATATCTTTTGACTCGGTGCTCCGTTTTTCGTCATTCTTGCGGAGTTGGAAATCTGATTCAATCCTCTACATAGATATGAGGTCTATTTATGTTTCTGTTTATGCATTTTCAGTATGCTCTCCTTTTACAATCGTCGGGTTATTGTAATAAATGAACTATGATAAAGTTCCATTCAGGGGGGTTTCTTGCATAATAAATCTGATGAGAGTGTGCATGCACTTTGATCTCCATCTTCATATTGTTTTGATGGAAACTCACATGAGTTTATCTGGTCTCTTAGTTTCTTTTGGCCATATCTTTGCTTAGCTAGACACATTGTTGATTCACATCGGTTCACACTTTAGATTGAGAGCCTATGGTTAATGATCCGCATTGGATCCATCTCAGTTTGAAGGCCATGTTTTTATGGTTAATGTTTCAGATTATGTATGGTACTCCTTCCCATGGAAGAGTTTTAGTCTCAGTTTGGCATTGGCATCGAGTTACACAGCTTCCAAATTCTGTCATCATCGCAATAATTGCTGCTTCACAGATTCCAGGGTTGTTCCAGTTTGTGAGTTTTTGAGTGTTCCGTGGCATTGGGTTTGCTGTCACATTATCATGACTCCATTTTTGGTTTCAGTTGTAGACAGAGGTATCTTTCCTTGCTTGTCAGATTACGGTTCTAGTGTTACTCCACAGTGATCTTCCAGTGATTCTTCGCAGCAGTTCATCTCACTGAGGGGGGTTTCTCTCTCTTTGCATTTATACATGAGTACCTGATCAGACCTTGTTGCCGGGACTCATATTTGCATGCTTTATTTGCTTCTCCCTAAGTTGCACTTATGGGGGGGTGTTGGTGTAATTAATTATTAATTACACTTTGCATAAGTTTACTTAGGTAATTATTTAATCCCTAAGTTTTAGGCTTTCATCTTTATCTTATCGAGCTATCTTGTTGCTCAAGATAAGATTAGGTTTGCATCTTTGCTTTTATAAATCAAATCATATCTTGTAATTAATTGAATTCTTGAATATAATTATTTGCACATCTTCTTGCAAATCTCTTGCTTTTTTGTGTTTCTCTTCTGTGGAAGGTCTTTTCGGTTTGCAAATCTGATCATGGGTTTGCAAATCTTTGCTTTTAGCCTCTAGGAAACCACAACAAAATAGAGTAGCTGAGAGAAACAATACAATAGTCAAGGAGATGGCAAGAACAATGCTTCTATAACGCCCCACACACAACCCTAGAGGATGACACAAATACAACAAAAGCGTAACAATTTTTTTAAAAAGTGTAATAACTAACAAGCAAAGTGAACTAAACTTAATGCAGACATCCTCTAAGGTATGTGACAATGCTTACATTTGAATCCAATAATATACAAAAGTAAAATATTCAATAGCATATAAATAATACTCATGAAAAAAATAACATACATCCAAAGCATTAAACTCATCTCATTAGATACAAAGTACATTAAAGAATCATCCAAAGATTGCATTCATTCCATAAATTAGTTACAAGACTCATTTCCAAAATGAGGAAGATCATATAATAATATTACAATAACAATCATACAAGAATCCTCCTCAAATAAAAATGAGTAGTACATATACAGAAGTATCCAACTAAACCAATAGTATACAAGAGATGGTACAAGTAACTGGTACATGTGAGCTCTCCAATCTAGAATATCCCGCCATCACGAACATGTAGTGGAAACCCAACAATGTAAGGTGCACATTCCACCCAACCAATTGGTATCCAAAGGCCCGCCCCATGCTAGGAGATAGTAAAAGGGCTTCCTAGGAAAAACCAACAACCTCTAGACACAAGAAACACACTATACAATACCATACAAGAACAATACATACATAAAGGTTACATTGCTTCTAGAGTAAAATAATCAAGTATCTCAACTGCACAATACATATTGTTGTCATAGGAGGAGTGTCATCACAAAGTTGCATGGGTTACCTTGGCAGATCTTCCTAGGCCCCGACCCCCATCTTGTGTTACCCTGGTAGCATATCACAATCCCCGGCCCCACATGCAAATCAATGCAAAATCAATTATCTTTCAAAGGGACAAGATAATGATCTTGCCATTCCAAGCCTTCACATCTCATCCAAAGTCTAAACAAGCCCTTGAGCCCATGAGCGAGGCACAATTGACAAGTTATATGATTTAAGCTACCCTTTCCCCTAATACAATTCTTTAATTTCCACTGAATTAAATAACTCTCACATGAGTTACCTTGGCACCCCTTTGTGCACCAGCCCCCATTGAGAGACACTTCCCTACTAAAAACACAAGGATCTAATCCAAAAACCAAGGGTAGACAAAGTGCACAAAAACCAATAATAAATATCAACCATAATGCAAGAGGCAACACATCCACGTTTGTAGTAATAGGGTGATTAACTGAACTACAACCAAGTGCACTACCCAAGGGAAATCTAAGGGCTGAACCAAAAATCACAATAACCCCCTCATAAAATAACATCATTTGGAAAACTTACATACACAACTAACGAATTTCCCCAACAACATGAACAAAAGAAATCATAATTAATTGAAAAATTTAGGCTAGTAATAAAAAAACCTATCATTAGGATTTCCTAAATCCAATTTTCATTTCAAGAAAATACAATAACACATTGCCCAAATAAAATAGCTTATTACAATTTCACTTATAGAGAATAAAGAAATTAAATTTGTTTGTTTCAAATCAATTTCCCAATTTCAACTAACACAATAATGACTCTAAATAACACCCATTAAAAGTGGCACCATGCATCAATAGGCTGCACCTTTAAACATTTGCTTGAGATCGATAAAAAGAACATCCACTCATTATAATGAAGGGAAGACACATCATAATTTTATGGCTGTCATATGTTTGTAGAAAAAGTGAACATGAACAAGAAGCATAATAGATGAAGGCTAGAAAGCTTTGCAAATTCCAAAACAAATCCTATATGCCAATTATAAAAGTTCTAGGTTTATAGTTTCCAAAGTATATACTTTAGGAGAAGCTAAATCAACATTTATCTAAGAAAAAATTGTGATAGTATGCGCCATGAGTGATAGATTTTAGATAAACTTATAAAAGTTTCAAATGAAATAAATATAAGCTCATAGACAAAGGATAATTTGGTGGTTTGAAATAAGCATCAGATCTAAAACTTCATAACACTATGCCCTAGGAGACAAAATTCACTTAGAGTAGATAATAGATTTCAATAAAAGAAATTACAAACTCAGAATAAAGGGAATATTGGCATTATTAAAGAAATTAGAATGAACATTAACATTTAAGCATCGACCATATCTTGGATGGCTATAGTGGATCTAAAATAGTTCATAGAAGATATAATTTAGCGCGGTTAAGGTGTATCTATTCACTTAACCACATTTTCCCTAACAAAATTCTATACACTTTAAATATATGTTTTCAAATATCAACCTGGTATATTTCTAGTGCAAAATCCATTCAAAAAAAGTTTATTTAACCTTTGAAAACAAAGAAAAGCCACTGAACACAATAATTTTCATATATATATAATACTTCAAACCAATCTATATGACGAACAAAATAATTTTCATAGCTATTCTATGTTTTACTTTTAAAATTGGAAACTCTTCTAATTGTTTCTCTATTGAATGTGTAGGTTTTAACTGAGTTTAATCTTTTTCACAAGCAAGGATAAATGTTTTCCAAAACAAATCCTATTTTTTTAAAGCAAAAATTCATAAAATATAGAACAAGAAATTTCAAATAACAAGAAGAAAACTTGTTTAAACTAGAAAATTAAGCTGAAGCAAAATTTGTAGCTTCTATTAATCCCGATTGAATCACCAAAACTTGATGAAGAAATCTGAACAATTTGTTTCCCCAAATTATTTCTACAATCAGAACTGTGATAAAAGCTTCTCTAGAAAAATTGTTGTGCAATATTTTTCCAAAAACTACTGTCGTGAAAACTTTTCAAGCAAATTTCCATGAAGTAGCCTCTTTCCTCTTACAGTTAATGCAATTAATCTCTCTGAAAATTAATTCCCAACAAAAGTGTTTAATTTTTATAACACATGTCACAAATAAAATATCTTTTCAACCAAATCACAAATATTTCCTCTAAGATAATTACAAGATATTTATGCATTTAATAATTCATAATTCACATATTAATTTCTGATTAAATTTAATCTAATTAATTTAATCACTTTATAAAATAAATTTAATCACAAAGATTAAATCACTTTACAAAATAAATTAAATTTAATTAATTAAATCAAATATAAAACTTCTAACAATATTAATCAAGATTAATTAAATAATCACTTAAAAATAGTTCAAACATTAATTTCCCACAGAACATGCCTTGCAAAATAAATAAACGACAAGGAAAATGTGGACAACATAACAACAAAGCATACTGAAACAAGGATTGATGACACATTGTGACTAGGGTTGTGGCTTCACAAGGAAACCAAGTTACTATCTCCCAATCAACTATTTCATTGGGAAATGGACACGCTCAAACTTGTAAATCCAGGTGGAGTCGATGTTCTATACTTGCAATCCTACAATCAAAACATACGTCATACATATATATAAATCATGAATCAAATACATCATGAAGAGAAAATCGTGGAATTGCAGGGCACTTGCAAGTGAGTGATGCAATCTTGTTCCCTTTACCAATACAATGTCAAATCAAAACTGATGAAACTAAAACATTAATTAACTACAGATGAGCATATATCAATATCAACTCAAATAATCAACTATGTTAACTAGAAAGAATTTCATAATCAATAATCATCCATAAAGTATACCATCACATCACAATATAAAAACCATCATCGCTCCAATGTCAGCAATCAAATAAAAAGAACATAGTATCATGGTCTATCAAAGTAAAAGAACTGTTATAAAAAAATAAGAAAATCAGAGGGGTGATAAGTACTCCCCCCCTAGGATCAAGCTTACTCCTAGAAGCTTGCGAAAAAATAGGGATAGAGCTCCCTCATCTTAGTCGCATCCTCCCAGGTAGCCAAAGTATCATCTCTAGGATCCCACTGGACCATAACTTGCTCAATATCTTGAACCCTGAGGGTGAGTCTCCTATGTTATGTGACAACCATGGGCTCTAAAGCTATTTGTTTTCCCTCTACCTATAAGGCATTCCAATCAAGGATGTGAGATATATCAGGGTGATAAGGCCTGAGTACTAAAACATGAAATACATCGTGTATGTGTGAGAGATTGGGTGGCAAAGCAAGATGGTACACTATTGGCCCAATCTTCTCAAGAATCTTGAATGAATCAATAAAGCAAGGTGCAAGATTAGAACCCTTTCCATATTAGATTGGACTCTTTCGAGACACACTTGCAAAAAGACTCAGTCACCTACTGCAAACTGATGATCCACCTGATGCATATCTGCATACTTCTTCTACCTATCATGTGCAACAGCCAAATGTTCCCTTGATACAAATCACCTACTGCTCCATATCTTGAAGCATCTCTAGACCCAGTAGAACTTTGTCCTCGAACTAACCGCAACTCAAAGGATTCTAACATGGTCATCCATACAATTCTTAGAAAGGAGGCATACCAATCGAACTCTGATAACTGTTATTATAAGTAAACTCCATTAAATGGAGATAGTCCTCCCATTGTGTCTGTTGGACCATCACATACATGCATAACATATCCTTAAGCATCTAGTTGACCCTCTCGGCATGTCCATCCATCTTAGGGTGATACATTGAACTAAAGTTCAATTGTGTTTCCATTGCATGCTGCAATGACATCCAAAAAGCTGAGGTAAACATAGGATCCCTATCAAAAATGATCCGACGAGGAATACTATGCAACCTAACTATATCTACCATGAACACTTTAGCAATGGATGAAGCATTATAGGATGAAAAAATAGGAGAGAAGTGTGTTGCCTTCATCAACCTATCCACTGTCACCATAATGGCATTGTGTTGCAAAGAATTGGGTAACCCAACAATGAAATCCAGAAAGATTATATACCATTTCTATTCAAGCACCAAATGTGGCTACATAAATCTTGTCAGATGTTGGTGTTCAACCTTCACTCACTGAAACTCCAAACACCTCGACACAAAGTCAACAATATCTCACTTCATAACTACCCAGAAGTATAGTTGCCACAAATTAGCATGCATCTTCTTCACTCTTGGATGAGCTAAATAGGGTACCCGATGTGCCTCTTTCATAACCAAGGTACAAAGATATCTAGAAGATGGAACATAAATGCATCCCATATGACTCAATAAACCATCTCACTCTAGAGAATAACCTAAGAATCTACCCTCAAGAATCCCACCTGTCTCTATCTCTAATCTCACCTCCTGATACCAACTGTCTACAAGAAGTGTAGAAAGAATCTAACTCCTCAAATCCACACCAAGATTCAACTCTGACAACTCATGTCTCCATCTACTGAGAGCGTTGGCAACAACGTTCTCCTTCCCCTGGATGAACTTCACCTTGAAGTCATACTCACAAAGGAACTCCATTCATCACCTCTTCCTGGCATTTAGATTAGGCTACATGAAGATGTACTGCAAGCTTCAATGGTCACTATGCAACTCAAATATGTGCCTAATAGGAAATTCCTCCATCTTGAAAAAGTGTGTACTACCACTTCCAACTCAAGATCATGTGTGGGCTAATTCAACTCATGATCCTTGAGTTTTCACTACTCGTATGCAATAACACAACCATCATGCATCAAAACTGCTCCTAATCACTCCAAAGATGCATCTGTATAGACAAAAAAATCTCTAGTAGGATCAAGTACCACAAGAATCAGTGTGTTGGTCAACCTCTCCTTTAAAGTCTAAAATACTGCCTCACACTGCTTTGACCAAATGAATCTCTTCCCTTTTCTCTAAAGAGAAGTGATAAGATGTCCTATCCTAGAGAAACCTTGAACAAAGTGTTTGTAATAACCTGCTAATCCCATGAAATTGTGTATCTTTACCAGATTAGTGGGCATAGGCCAATCAATGATCGCTTAGATCTTCGTAGGATCTATTGCAATACCCTCTCCTGATATCACATGCGTAAGGTACTTAACCTCAGTCTTAAATAACTCACATTTGGATAGGTTAGTGTACAACTGATTATCTCTCAATCACTTCAAAACCTACCTCAAATGCTCCTCATGCTCCTCTACTATCCTATAATAGATCGATATATCATCAAGGAATACTAATACAAATCTATCTAGATAAGTGCAAAAGACTCCGTTCATCAAGCTCATGAAAAAAGATGACACATTCATCAACCTGAATGGTACCACTATAAACTTGTAGTGATTGTAACATGTGTGAAACACCATCTTATGAATGTTGGAATAAAAAATACGTAGCTAATGATACCCTAACTTAAGATTGATTTTTGAAAAGACTGTAGCACCCTTGATATGATCAAACAAACCATCAATCCTAGGTAAGGGATTCGGTTCCTAATTGTCACTTTATTCAATTGATGGTAGTCTATGCACAAATGGAGAGAACCATCCTTCTTCAAAAAAATTACTAGTGCTCCCCAAGGTGAAACACTAGGGTGGATGAAACCCTTTGCTAGCAACTTTTCTAGCTGCGAGTAGAGCTCCTTAAGCTCCTATGTAGTCATACGGTATGGAGCTCGTGAAATAATCTCAGAACCAAGTATGAGATAAGGTATGCAAACTTGAATCCTATACAACTAATAGCTTAATGGGTTCAACATTCTCTTAGAGCACCCAATCTTTAAACTTGGGCTCTAATACCATGTGTAATGCCTCGCCATGTAACCCTAGAGGATGACACAAACACAACGGAAGTGTAACAATTTTTTTTTTTAAAGTGTAATTAATAACAAGTAAAGTGAACTACACTTAACACATGCATCCTTTAAGGTACACGACAATGCTTACATTCGAATCCCATAATATACAAAAGTAAGCTATTCCATAGCATAGAAATAATACTCATGAAATAAATAACATACATCCAAAGCATTAAACTCATCTCATTAGATACAAAGTACATTGAAGAATCATCCAAAGATTGCATTCATTCCATAAAGCAGTTACAAGACTCTTTTCCAAAATGAGGAAGATCATACAATAATATTACAATAACAATCATACAAGAATCCTCCTCGAATACAATTGAGGAGTAGTACATATACATAAGTATCCAACTAAACCAACAATATACAAGAGATGGTACAAGTAACTGGAACATGCAAGCTATCCAATCTGGAAGATCCCACCATCACAAACATGTAGTGGAAACCCAACGGTGTAAGATGCATGTTCCAACCAACCAAGTGGTACCAAAAGGCCCAATCCCCCATGGTACGAGATAATAAAAGGGCTTCCTAGGCAAAACCAACAACCTCTAGACACAGGCAACACACAATACTATACCATACAAGAAAAATACATACATAAAGGTTACATTGCTTCTAGAGTAAAATAATCAAGTATATCAAGTACACAATACATACTATTGTCATAGGAGGAGTGTCATCACAAAGATGCATGGGTTACCCTGGTAGATCTTCCTAGGCCCTGGCCCCTATCTTGGGTTGTAACCCTGGTAGCATATCACAATCCTTGGCCTCACATGCAAACCAATGTGGAATCAATTATCTTTTAAAGGGAAAAGATAATGATCTTGCCATTCTAGGCCTTCCTGTCTCATCCCAAGTCTAAAAAAGCCCTTGAGCCCATGAGTGAGGCACAATTAACAAGTTATATGATTTAAGCCACCATTTCCCCTAATACAATTATTTAATTTCTACTGAATTAACTAACTCTCACATCAATTACCCTAGCACCACTTTGTGCACCAGCCCCCATTGAGATCCACTCCTCTACTAACAACACAAGGATCTAGTCCAAAAACTAAGGGTAGAAAAATTGCACAAAAAACAATAATAAATATCAACCATAATGCAAGAGGCAACACATCCCCATTCATAGTAACCGGGTGATTAATTGAATTACAACCAAGTGCACTACCCAAGGGAAATCCAAGGGCCAAACCACAAATCACAACAACCCCCTCATAAAATAACATCATCTTGAAGACTTACATACACAACTAACTGATTTCCCCAACAACATGAACAAAATAAATCATAATTAATTAAGCAATTTAGGCTAGTAATAAAAAAACCTATCATTAGGATTTCCTAAATCCAATTTTCATTTCAAGAAAATACAATAATACATTGCCCAAATAAAATACCTTATTAGAATTTCACTTACAGAGAATAAAGAAATTAAATCTATTTGTTTTAAATCAATTTCCCAATTTCAACTATATAGAAATCAAATTTCCTCTTTTAAGACATTTCATTTTAAAATAACTATCACAAAAAATTTCTATCAATAAAATAAAAAATCTATATGTTCTACCAACCATGCATGGAAAGGAGAGAGACCCACGCCAATATGACACCCATATTTTAACACATAATAAGGTTCCAGTTAACTTATAAGCCTTAGCAAGTCAAGAATAGAATAATCATGCACCAAGCAAGATAGGTAAACAATAGTTAACATAAGTTTATGAAAATAAAATAAATAAAGATACTCAATATCACCGCCATTCATAGCACAACTCAAGGTTCATTCCACTATGCATGAATTTCAGATCAGAAGTAATCTCAATTAACAGCTTAAGGAAATTGATCTACTCATACACTACGCAAACTAACATAGCAATCACTTTAAATAACACCCATTAAAAGTGGCACCATGCATCAATAGGCTACACCTATAGACATTTGCTTGAGATCGATAAAAAGAACATCCACTCATTATAACGAAGGGAAGACACATCAAAATTTTATGGTTGTCATATGTTTGTAGAAAAAGTGCCCGCGAACAAGAAGCATAATAGATGAAGGCTAGAAATATTTTCAAATTCCAAAACGGATCCTATATGCCAATGATAAAAGTTCTAGGTTTATAGTTTCCAAAGTATATACTTTAGGATAAGCTAAATCAACATTTATCTACGCAAAAATTGTGATAGTATGTGCCATGAGTGAGATTTTAGATAAACTTATAAAAGTCTCAAATGAAATAAATCAAAGCTCATAGACAAAGGATGATCTGGTGGTTTCAAAGAAGCATCATATTTGAAACTTCATAACATTGCGACCTAGGAAACCAAATTCAATTAGAGTAGATAATAGATTTCAATAAAAGAAATTACAAACTCAGAATAAAGGGAACATTGACATTATTAAAGAAATCAGAATGAACATTAACCTTTAAGCATCGACCATATCTAGGATGGCTATAGTGGATCTAAAATAGTTCATAGAAAATATAATTTAGCACGGTTAATGTGTCTCTATTTACTTAACCACATTTTCCCTAATAGAATTCTCTACACTTTAAATATATGTTTTCAAATATCAGCCTGGTATATTTCCAGTGCAGAATCCATTCAACAAAAGTTTATTTAACCTTTCAAAATAGATAAAAGCCACCGAAAACAATAATTTTCACATATATATATATATATATATATATATATATATATATATATATATATATATATATAGATATAATACTTCAGACCAGTCTGTATGATGAACAAAATAATTTTCACAGCTATTCTATGTTTTACTTTTAAAATTGGAAACTCTTCTAATTATTTCTCTATTGCATGTGTAGGTTTTAACTGAGTTTAATCTTTTCCACAAGAAAGGATAAATGTTTTCTAACACAAATCCTTTTTTTTAAAGAAAAAGTTTAGAAAATATAGAGAAAGAAATTTCAAATAACAAGAAGAAAACTTGTTTAAACTAGAAAATTGAGTTGAAGCAAAATTTGTAGCTTTTGTTAATCCTAATTGAATCACCAAAACTTGATGAAGAAATCCAAACAATTCGTTTCCCCAAATTATTTCTACAATTTGAACTATGATAAAAGCTTCTCTAGAAAAATTGTTGTATAATATTTTTCCAAACACTACTGCCCTAAAAACTTTTCAAGAATTTTTTTGTGAAGTAGCCTCTTTCCTCTTACAGTTAATGTAATTAATCTCTCTAAAAATTAATTCCCAACAATAGTTTTTAATTTTTCTAACACATGTCACAAATAAAATATCTTTTCAACCAAGTCATATATATTTCCTCCAAGATAATTACAAGATATTTATGCATTTAGTAATTCATAATTCACATATTAATTTCTAATTAAATTTAATCACTTTATAAAATAAATTTAATCACTTTATAAAATAAATTTAATCACAAAGATTAAATCACTTTACAAAATAAATTAAATTTAATTAATTAAATCAAATATAAAATTTCTAACAATATTAATCAAGATTAATTAAATAATCACTTAAAAATATCTTAAACATTAATTTCCCACATAACATACCTTGCAAAATAAATAAATGACAAGGAAAATGTGGACAACATAACAACAAAGCATACCAAAACAAGAACTGATGACACACTGTGACTAGGGTTGCGACTTGACAAGAAAACCCAATTACTATCTCCAAATCAACTATTTCATTGTGCAATGGACACACTCAAACCTGTAAATCCAGGTGGAGTCAATGTCTTGTACCTATAGTCCTGCAATTAAGACAAATGTCATACATATATATATAAATCGTGAAATCGCAAGGCACTCGCAAGAAAGTGATGCAATCTTGTTCCCTTCACCAATACAGTGTCACATCAAAACTGATGAAACTAAAACATAAATTAACTACAGATGAGCATATATCAATATCAACTCAAATAATCAACTATGCTAACTAGAAAGCATGTCATAATCAATAATCATCCATAAAGTGTACCATCACATCACAATATAAAACCCATCATCGCTCTAATGTCAGCGATCAAAGAACAACAACATAGTATCATGGTCTATCAAAGTAAATGCTCTATATGAAAAAAATAAGCAAATCAGAGGGGTGCTACAACTTCATGATGCAAATCTACCTAACACCTATTGGAAAGAATCAATTCATACAAGTGTATATAATCTAAATAGGGTGCAATTAATGGTAAAAAATGAATGTACTCCATTTGAATTGTGGCATGGTAAGTCAACAAATGTTAGTTATTTCAAAGTTTTTGGTACTAAATGATTTATCAAGAGAGATGATGAAAATTTGGGCAATTTTGAGTCTAGGATTGATGAAGGTATTTCCTTAGGCTATTCTACACATAATAAAGCCTATAAGTGTTTTAATAAAAGACTCAAAAGAGTATTTGAAAGTGTTCATGTTAAAATTATTGAAAGGGTACAGCCTTGTGAATAACAGATAGAATATAATGAAGGAGAAGATCATGTATCAGAAGAAGAGGAGGAAGTTCAAGTGGAAGAAGGTACTCCTAAAAATCCTATGGAGTCAATAGCTAAAACTCCTTCAAAAGCTCTACAAAGAGGTCATCCTCATGAGTTGATCACTGGGGAGAAAAATACTAGTGTGCAAAAGAGAACAAAGCTTGCTAACACAAGTGATCAAGTGCATGTTTGATTGATCTCATAAATAGAACCAAATACCTACATAAAGGTGAGCAAAGATGAGTTTTGGGTTAAAGCCATGGAGGAGGAGTTAAGTTAGATTGAAAAGAACAAGACATGGGAACTTGTTCCTAAACCTAAAGACAAGAATGTTACTAGGGAAAAATAGGTTTTTAGAAACAAACTTGATGACAAAGGAAAGGTGGTTAGGAATAAAGAAAGACTTGTTTGCAAGGGGTACCTCAAGTTGAGGCTATTTATTTTGATGAGACATTTGCACCTATAGCTAGACTTGAAGCCATAAGGATGTTTCTAGCTTTCTCTATTTACAAAAATTTCAAGGTGTTTCAAATGGATATTAAATCAAATTTTCTCAATGGTGATATTGAGGAAGAATTTTATATGGAGTGTCCTGAAGGTTTTGAGTGTGAAAGAAAACAAGATCATGGTTATAGATTGATAAAGGCATTGTATGGCTTAAAACAAGCTACTAGAGCATGGTACTCTAGGTTGGATAAGTACTTGCAAGGGAAAGGGTTCACAAAAGGAGGTGTTGATAGAAATTTGTATTCCATGACAAAAGGTGAAGATAGTCTTGGTTTTGTTCTCTATGCAGATGGCATCATTTATGCTAGCAATGCTGACAACATGTGTAATGCTTTTCCTAACATCATGAAATTTGAATTTGAGATGCCTATGCTTGGAGAGTTGTCTTTTGTTCTTGGATTGCAGGTGTCACAACTTGAGAAAGGTATCTTCATCTCTCAAATTAAGTATGCAAAAGAAATGCTCAAAATATTTCAAATGGATGAAAGTAGACCAGTTGGAACTCCTATGGTAATGGGATGTAAATTAGGTAAATATGATGATTCACCTGATGTAGATAAGATGTTTTTTAGATCTATGATATGTAGTCTCTTATAATTGACAGGCTCATGTCTTGATATCATGTAGGATGTATGATTAGTGGCAAGATTTCAGTCCTCTCCCAAGCAATCTCATCTTAATGAGGTCAAAAAAATCTTCAGATATCTCAATGGCACTATTGTTTATGGTTTGTGGTATCCTAGAGATAATGATTTCACTTTACTTGCCTATACTAATGTTGATTAGGCAAGGTGTATTGATGATAGAAAGAGTACTAGTGGAGGAGAATTTTTCTTGGGTGACAAATTAGTGTCTTAGCATAGCAAGAAACAAGAATCATTGTTTTTATCAACTGCTAAAGAAGAATATATTGCTGCTACTTCTTGTTGTTCATAGGTACTTTGGATGGTTCAAACTCTCAAGGAAATTAAGCTAGATGTTTCTCAACTAGTTATTATTCTATGTGATAAAACTTGTAGTACCCCTCCATTTATGCTTATGCTTTTTGTTGATACTTTCTCATACTGTTAGACCTATGTTGTTTTGTTGGATACTTGGATCGCTGATTTTGAACGATGATGGATTATTCTGTGACATGATGATACTTTGTGTGATGTTTATTGTTTTCAGACATGATATGATTTAGTGTAGATGTTTACTTTTAGTTGTTTATGGATATGCACATGCTTATGATGGACTAACAATATTTATTGAGTCAGTTCTCTGTGAGTGTATTGGTGTGGAGAACAAAATCGCATCACTCGCTTGCGAGTGCCCTGCGATATCTGTGATTTTCTCCGCACAGTGTTCCTGTTTTATGCTTTATATATATATATACATGCATGTACATTGTTTGCTCGATTGCAGGATTTGCAGGTACATGACACTGACTCCACCTGTGTAATCAGGTCTGAGCATGTCAAGACTCAACGGAATTGTTGAATGGGAGATAGTAGTTAGGTTTATCCTAGTCCAATCTCTAACCTTAGTATTAGTACGTTGTCAGTTTTAGTTTGGGTCATAGGTTGTTTTGTAATGTGTTTCTCTTGGTTAAATAGTTTTGAAAAGGTAAATGTTGGTTATTTTTAATGTTAATTATTGTGTTTTATTTATTTTGTTATTTAAATTAATATTTAAATATGATTGAAATTTATTTATTTAATAATTTAATACATTAGTTAGTTTAATTAGTTAAATAGTTGATCTTTAAAAGGATTTAACTATTTAATTAAATAAATTAATTAATTAGATTAAATTATCAAGTGCATAAATTATATTGTGTTTAAATAAATTAGAAAATAAATTAAAATAGAAAATGCATGTAAAATAAAATTGTTATTGAAAATTAATTTTTAGTATTTAAATAAAATGCATGCAAATTGATTTGTAAAAGTTTAAATTAAATAAATAGGAAATTGCATGCAAATTATTAAATGGCAAAACTGCCGAGAGGTGGAGAAGATATTTTCTCAACAACCTCTCGACATGTGTATGAGTGCAATAATTACTTTTGGGTTGTTGAAAATTTTTCACGGAGGATATTGAGGATCTCGAAAATTGCACGGGGTTATTGAATTGCCTCAAGGAAATTTTTCTGGGCACTGGAAAAATTATCTGTGTGTGTGTAAAAACCCAAAATTTCTTAAGAATTGGTATTTTTCTCTTTGTTGGATTTGTTATTTCTTTTGGAAAATCCTTTAAAGAATCTTGGAAGTTGGTGGTTGGATATTTTGTGGATCTCGGGATTTTCTTGGAAAAAGCTTTTGGGATTTTCAACAGGCAGAGGTTACACTTCAACTTACCGATCTTCAAGCACAGGGTTTTAGGTATTCCTCTTGTTTTCCATTGATTTCCTTTGTTTAAAAAAAAATTCTCTTTGATAGATATTTGAGATTCAAGAATTCAAAGAATTTGGAAAAATATTGAAAGAAAAATTAAAAGAAACAGATTTAAAACTCTGTTTGTTTAGAAACATATTTGTTTTAGATATTTTAAGGAAATTAGTTTTGTTTTATTTATACAGCAGAAAATTTAGAGAGGATATTGCAAGTTTTTTTTGGCGGATTTTAAGATTAAATTTGCTTGTTAAAATAGGAAATAAATTTAGAGAATTTTCTGTGTAAATTTATTATTTTTAAAAAAATATACTGTTAATTTTCTGTTGAAATGCACAGACTCAGTATTTTACTGTTATTGAAATGAAAAAATATATATATATAAATATATATATATATAGTGATTTATTTTGTGAAATTTTTGATTTAATATTCCGTCGAAAAATCGTACGGAATTAAAATTTGAAACTGTTAAAAATAAACGTATGAAATTCAAATAGGGTTTCATTTTTTTTAAAAACCAGTGTTTCTATGGAGACTGTCGCGGGGGGGCTACCCCCACAGCAGTCCCCCATGGGGGAGGCGGCTGTGTGGGCAGCGCCCAGTGCTGCCTTCACATGCAGCGCCGGCGCTGTCGGCACAGCCGTGCCCTCCCATGGAGGGCTCGGCTGTGTGGGCAACCGGGCCCTGTACAATTTGTTTGTTGATTGAGGAATTTCGATTTAAAACAAATTTATTATTATTTAATATAAATATAACATGTCTTTTTATATATTATTATATATATTATATATTAACAAATATATATGATATATATATGTAATATATAAACATTAATATATTTAGATGTTTAGTTTCTTTTGTGAAGGAAGTATAAATAAATTTTATTGATGTTTAATGTTATTATTTTTAATCATATTACTTGTGTAATTATATGATCATAAGGTATTTTCATTTATTTTTATTTCATTACTTAATTAAAAGAAAAGAAATAATGAAAATAGATTGTGGAAATAAGAATAGATATTTATAATGAAATGTATTTTTTGTAGAATAAAAATAGATTTTGTATTAGATGGTTAAATGTTAAATCTCTAGTTCTTGATTGATTGGAAAATGAATAAAGTTGTAGATTAATAATAATTCGGTTATTCATAGTCTTTTGCTTGAGAGGATTTAATATATCCAAAATATAGACATTTAATTTCCTTGATTTGCATAAATGTGTTTTCTGGGCAAAATGGGAAAGTTTTAAACTGTTCAAGTCTTCCAGAATAAATTGGGAAAAAAGGGGTTTTATTGTTTTCAAAGTATTTCCTTTGACTTGGGTTTGTGCAAGAGCTAAACATGGTGTTTGATACTGTTAAGATTTATTTATCAATGTGAGATGTAAACTGTGCATTTGGTTAACCCTAGTCATGAAAACCTAGAAACCTTGTTATGTTTAGGGGAGTGGCTAGTTGTAAGGGCCGACACACAAAGTGGTGTCAGGGTAACTTACAATTAGTTAAGTAAGTCAGTGAAAACTAAAGAACACAGTAGATAGATTTAAAACATTTAAACAAGATATGCATGCCTCACTTATGACTCATAAGCTACTACAGTTATGAATATAAGTCGAGAAGGCCTGGAATGGCAAAATCGGTGTCTCGTTTCCTTAAGAGGCATTCGATTCCGCAAATGCGTGCAATAGGGGCTGGGTTTCGTAAGAGGTTGCCAGGGTAACCCAAGGATTGGGGGCCGGGACCTAGGAAGAAACACCAGGGTAACCATTGCATCGTTGTGATGACACTCCACCTAGAATAACAGTTAAACCTTATGTTGTGTTTCAAATCAAATGTCAAAATCTGGAAGCAATGTAACCTATAGATTGTATGTACTAGTGTCTAGGGTTAGTAGATTTGGTCTAGGTAGCCTTATTACTATCTCCTAGCACGGGGGGTGGACCTACGGGTACCACATGGTTGGGTGGAATGTGCACTTTACTCCGTTGGGTCCCTAGTATGTTCGTTGCATTGAGCGCTTCATGGATGGAGAGCTCGTATATGGATTCCTTTTATTTCTTCATCATTGTATATTGTAAAACTTGAAATGTAAAAACATCCCTCAAATGTATAAGAGGTGATCAATGTAATTGTTAATGTATTTTTTATTTGAACTATCTCATCAGATGGATGAGCATTGTAATATCTTATCAATGCAATGTATGGAAAAATGGTTTGTACTTTATTATGTTATCATGAATGGAAATTTATTAATTGCAATGTTTACTTTATGTTATGAATTATTAAGTGCAATGCGAAATACTTAAGTCACTTAAGGAAAACTCAAAGTAGTGTAACGTCGTTTAACCTAAGAATGTATGCAACTAATTAACATAATATTAATACTTTAAAAAAAATTATTACACTTTTATATCACTTTTGCAACATTCTTAGGTTATTAAGACGGGGCATTACAAAACTAGTGCAATCAATATCTCCAAGAATCTTGTAATGCACTCAAGAACCAAACATATAGCTATTAGATATCATTTCTTGAGGGAAAAAGTCTTACAAAATGAAGTTGTTTTAGATTATGTAGCATCTTGTGATGAGGTGGCTGATATCTTCACAAATCCATTGTAAAAGGAGGTTTTCGAGCACTTGAGGGATAGGATATGTGTTCTTTCCCTTGCCTCTCTTCAATGAAATAGGTCAATTATGCATCGTTTTAGGGGGAGACTATGCATCTACTTTATAGTCCCTCTTGTGGATATTTAAGTGATTTTTGATAGTTTGAGGAACTTTTCTTGCTTGGGGTAATAGTGGTTGGCATTTTTTTCAAGTTATGAGGGTTAAGTCTTGCTCAATCTACTTTATATTTGTGGTGGTTTAGTATAATGGTGACAATATTCTACACTTGTCTTCTTTCAATACAATCATGGTGGACAATTTTTGGTATGCTTACATTGCTCAGTGTCATGATATTTGTATCAAATTCTATACCTATAATCTTGGTTATCATAGAGGTACAAAGGTTCCAAAATTCCATCTCAATGGTCTATTTTACTCCTTCTAACATGGACAGTGTGGAAAATGTAGGAAATACAATGCTTTTATGTGTTAATAATGGAACTGCTTATGTATCACAATGTGGTGTCTTAAGTAATGATGTGTTGAGACAATCCCATTCTTATTCTAAATTCCTAAATAGTGGTTCGGTGTTTGTGAAAATCAAGTGTGGATTGTAGAGTACTTTGCACAAGTACCATCATTTTGCATCTTGATCTGCCAATGGTATTCATGCTTGCTAATAGTCAGTGTCTTTGCCATATCAAATACTATTTTCCAATGTTACATTGCTTTCTTAAGGAGAAGCAATGTTAATATTTTCTTGACAACAGGTCTAGATAGTTGTCATCATTGCTTGGCAATGCTTGGTGGATAATATGTAGTGTTGAAAGTGGATCAAGCATAGAATGGTGTAGATGATGAGGTCTACATGGTTTGATGATTATATACAATGCTCTTAGTTTTGATGATAGTATCTTTAGTAATTCTTCTTGCATGGGGTGGTTGTGGTTTTCAATCATTGTGGAATGCTTGTTCTTGTATAGTGGTTCTAACATAGTACTTTTCCAATGTCCTCTTTATTAGATATAAAAGTTCCAAGTATCATGATAGAGTTGGCTATGTGTATGGTGATATTTTTTATCACATTATGGGTATGTAGCTGATAAAATATTGGATATTCTAATGATAAACATTGATAAGAGTTTTGGCAACCTTGACCATACTATTTTTTGTTAAACCTACTTTCAGTTAGAGGGAGTCCATACCCCTTTGTCATTGTTGTCAAAGGGGGAGCAATAAGGTACAAAATTGGTTAAGTTGATATCAATGCCAAAGGGGGAGTTTGTTGACATGATGTTTTTCATTGATGTCAATAGTTGAAGTTCATGTTTCTCTTGTCAAAGGGTTTGTGCTTGGAGTTGATGTTGATGAATTCATTATTACAAGGTCCTTGATGTCATTATTTAATGTACTTTGTTGATGCAAAAGTATCACAAAGTTGCTTGATCATTTTGAGTATTGTTAGAGTATTGCTTTAGGATAAAGTAATTGTTGATCACTCATATTCATCTCATGGTGCTTGTATTGTGTTGATGCTTGATGGTGTGGATCTTTTCATGGTAATTTGATATGTTAGAGGTATTTGACATTTAGTCAGAGTGATGCAAAAGTGGTATGATAGATACATGTCAAAGGTATTCAGTGGAAGAGGTTTTCTTAAAGGCATGATTGAAGAAGGTATAAATAACCCTAATGTTGAAGCCTGAGATAAACCTAAAGCTTATCTTCTTTGTACATTTCAAAGGCATGATATTTTGCATTAGAGGTATATGGTTAATATCAGGGGTTAGAGAGTAATTATATCAAAGGTTTGAATTTCATTAGGGTTCTTTCATTGTTGGAAATATTGTTTCTAAAACCCTAAATGAAAGCTTTTTGTGTAAAGTTATTAACAAAGTTACTTTTTCTTATGTTTGTTCATTGACCGGTGATAGAGAGTTAAAGGTCACTTAAGTAACCTTTTTAAGGGTTTAAAATCGTTCATTAACTGACCCTTCCTTTTAGTGTAACTAGTTGAATAGGTTGTGATTTTAACTTATATTATTTGAATGAAAATCAATGGATGCTATTTAAAGTTGGCAGTGGTAGAAAGATAAAATCAAAGGCCTATATTTAAATTTTTGAACGATTACTCCCAAAGGTTTAAAATTTGATGGGAGTCTAACATTCACCTGATTTAGTTGTT
>VDFB02038301.1:0-30097 GCA_007258455.2 Sequoia sempervirens
CTAGAGATATTTCAGAAAAGTGGAGCTCTAGGAGGTTCTTTACTAACTAATCTTTTCATTGTCAATATTTAACAATCTAGAACAAATTCAATTTCGACTATATTAGTCATAGTTGTGTTTGATACAAATCAAATTTAAAGTCAACAGAATCTCTAACAATTATGATCTTCATTGACTTAATTAAATTGTGGTACATTTCACTTGTAAAAATTTATTGATCTCAAACTATTGTTTAGTTGCTCCTAAATTAATATGCCATAATTCATCTATTGATAAGTAAACAAATAGTATGGAAAAAAAATAGTATTATTATTTGGGAATCGCGCTAGTTCAATTGGTTAAAAAAAACAAATAGTATTATTATTATTACAATACTACAAAGACAAGTACTCAACCAAGTGATTTGTTTTTAATGATAAAATTTTCACATCAATTCAATATAGCATAAGCTATATTATTAGAGAGTGATATTGTACTAATTATTGTTAATTATTATTTATTGATTGTTAATTAATAAAAATATATATTAATATTAATATTTAACTTTTTATGTAAATATTTAAATTGGTTAATTAAAAATTATAAAATAATTTATTTGAATTATTATTGGTTAAATGGTTTGAGTTTTTATTATAACTTTCACATACATTATATAGAATAATAAGATAAGATGAAATGGTCTTTAATGATCACGTTATCTATCTATTATTTTATTTTCATCTATTGACATTTCTAATTATTTGTCATGATTATGTGAAACCTATGGACAACATTTCACATCAAAATAAAATAGTCGAAAAAAGTCCATTCATGTTGTACAAATTGTCATGCTTTGGACAATCTTTTAATTTTTACTATTTATGATTCTACATTTTGCTTAGGGTTGGAAGCTTAAATTGATGAATTTAAGTAATATTTAAAGATTGATTGATTATTAATACCCCACTAATGAAATTTATTATCCTAATTTAAAGTAATATTAAAGATCCAAACATTTGTTTTGTTTTAATATGGGAATGTTATCCTCTCAGTTATATCAACAAAACATATATGAAAATAAATAGTCACTTACTCTAGTTATATTTATAGTAATTTTAAATATACTGCAATTGTAGGGAATAATCACTATATGACACTTATTTAAAAAGAATCACATTGGCTATTCTAAAGAAGGGGATTTGTATAGGTTATGTTATCACATCATAAAGAGTCTATGTTCAATTTTAAGGGATATAAAGTATTGTGTTTGATATAACATCATTATGGCTTGTATATTAGATGTAATAAATGTGACATGCATGTCAATGGAGAAAATAATATAATAATTGTAATTAAAAATCTCAATGGTAATATAATTCTTAGAGCCATCGCCACTATTAACTTGTAGAGGAGAAAAGTGCATGTGTTACACTTTTCCTCATTAATTTTACATAATTCAATTTAGCTATGTTTTGAGATATGTTGATTTACTACTAGATTAGGGTTATTTGTGCACAAAAATTAATAGAACCAAAAACCACCTATACATCTACCCACTCTAGCTTTGATTCATTTGTACATTCTATTTCTCATTTGTTTGAACCTACTAGATGTAATTGTTGTCATGATTTTATCCCTTGAATAAGATCATTGGCACAATCGTGTCTACTTAATATTAAATTCACTTCCTAATCATTTCAAAATGAATAAAGTCAAAAATTATATTGTTATTGGTCAGCTTGCACAATAAATTATCTAAATTTAGATTTAGGTTGTCATATTTAAAGGCATGCCCCATGTCAATAATCATAAGAATCATCATATAAAGGAACATTGTTGCAAGGAATCATTAAATAATTTATTCACATAAGAAAAGCATTTGGCCCTCATTAAAACTTGTGGAATGTGACACATACTACAATGTTATCTTCTGCACTATGAAAGCCAATTTCAACCTATGGATAGCAAGCCCCTAAAGGAATTCATCAAGACCATTTTATCCAAGATATTATTCTCAAGTGAAGATAGGTAATCTCCTTGACTCTATAGGCACAAATAATAGGATCATAGAAAAGGATGCAATCATAGAAATTGATCGAAATAACAACTATAATTCTATCTAAAATCATAGAGCTCTAGTATTTGCTTAATCAAAATCATCAAATACTTCATCCCAATTTTATTCTAAAACTTAGGTAGTATCAAGTTCAATGCATCAATCAGCATATCACAATATAATAGCTTCACAATATATTTTCCCTCTCTCTTCATAAGTATGCATTTGCTTTCATGTATCATGACTCAACTTTGTGTGTCTATTCAAGTCAAATTTATAATAATTAAAAAACCATTTGTTAGAGCTAGATAAGTACATGATAGAGACCTTGAGAAATCTAATTAGAGTTTACTTTTTTATCTACATTTTGGTGAACATAACTTATCCTACACTCCATGTGGTTTTTCCTTAGGATTTATCTTTCTATCCTTGTGAATATTTTATTATATTTATCCTCATTTCTAATTTGAAATTAGTAAGTATCCTTATTGCTTAGTATTTTCTTTCACCTACGGTTTTTCCCTAGCTAATTTGTCCTTTCTTCCACTCAAAATCCTTAATTTTTGTAGGGTTTTGACCTTATCCCCATCTCTAATTTTAGATCTAATCTTTTATGATACTTTTCATCTTATTTCAAATCTAAAATGCATTGACATATCATTTCATTATCCATAGAAATTGTATTTGGTTGTTTATCCTTTTATTATGGATTCCCATCAACCCTTGTCACTAGCCCCATCCATTCTTATATCAAGGATTTTATTGTCTTTAAAAAATATATTTATGTGATGACTTCCTCTCCTTTTACTATAAGGTTAGTTGTACATATTCCATGAATGCACTCTTTCATAGAGTGTCACTTTTTATCTTTTATGCAACTTGTTATTGTTTTTCCTTTTATTCTAGATGCCTTCACTTCACTTATCCATAAAATTCATAGTGACAACACTTCTCATATGGATAGTATTAGTAATGATGATATTGAATCTTCAATGATCAATGATGTAATTGGTGTTGATGATTCTTCTATCACTAGTGATAACACTTTACCATTGTTCACTTTCCCTTTCTTGCATGTTATATCTAATTAGAGAAATCGAGATGACCACATCTATGATACACATTCTTTATGTTTATCTCCACATGATGTTGCTTAAATATTTGATGATGTTCATGCATTCTCCAAGCAACTCACGAGAGCATCTTATATTGTGTGGACATTCCCATTCTCCTATCTCATGATGCAATCTTGTTATCACATATAAGAGGTTAGTGAGAGGTCAAAATCCAATATCTAACCAATAATCCTTACATATTACTTCTCTTTATTTTCCTCTAGCACCCACTTTGTTTACTAAACCTCACAAAGAATATGATATACTTGATCAATTGAAGAATACTTGAGCTAGAATTTATTTGTGGGATTTGATGCATACTTCAAAAATGTATAAACAAATCTTATTTAAAGATTTACAAAACATCATTATGGAATCTAGTGATAAACCAATGGAAGTGGCAACTATTTTAGAATCAACTCATGTAAATAATGAAACAAAATGATAGATGCACAAAGAATGAATATTCTTATACCATGAATGAAATTAATATATCAATAGAATTTATTGCTTCACTAGATAAAATGATCGCATTATAATCAAACCTTTATATAAGTCTTTTACCCTTCAACCATCTAACTACTATATGGGAAACTTGTCATGTGTACCTAACAACTAACACAAATAACATTAAGATTACTAACTCACAATACATGACCAACTAACATTATCACACAAACATGAGTAACATATATAACATGACATATCTTTTAACGCCTTATTACATGACACATAGTAACACATTAACAAAAGAAAATAAGAACTTATAATTCTCACAACAAATTAACCCATTAACACTAAAAATTTTTGGATCTTAGGAACCATAAAATCCAACAAAGCTACCTTGATCCAAAAAGGGATACTCTAGATGATCTCTAGAGCATCTAGTAACTATTCTACAACTTTGTTAATATTGGTATTTTATAATTAATAGTGATTAAGCTATGTCTCTCACATTGGCATGATCATCTCAAAGTATCATCAACTAAACATGCATTTGACCATCCATATCTTGCATGAAGCACTATAAATAATATATATGTTATTCAACCATAATAACCTTATGTCATTGATCAAACTTGCACTTGTAATTATTCTGTTCATCTCTGCCTACAATTACTTGACCACTTTGTTCCATGTTTCTCTACAAGCAACACATGTCAATCTATATTGATTAGCATGAATGACTAATAGCCTAAACCTTCAACCTCCCCCTCTAGTCATGAGGGGAAAATAATAGTATTGACACCATCTTTACTCCTTATTAAATCTAAAATTTTGAACAACTAAAAAATGGAATCACCATACTACAAACACAAAACTTAATAGGAAATATAAAATTATAGACAATTTGAAGTAAAAAAAATCAATGACTACTACAAAAAATACTCCTCAAGTAGCGCACTTGATATGTAAGGAAGAAGTTAACCTAAGAAGAAGTTAAAATAGTCTTGTGTGGTACCACTCTAATAATATTTATTTACTTATGATATCTCCCTATGATTTCCCCTAGACTTGTGTGTGTTGTAATGCTTATATTGATTATTTATTTCATTATGTTCAACATCTATGACTACGCACATTATTTGGACCAAACCATGTTTTTATTTAAACTAGTTTATTATTTTATTATTATTATTATTGTTGATTACCCTCTTGTTGACTAGTTGCTTTCGTTGGTAATTGCACATATGTACTAGCTTCTCATGAGATTTGTATGGAACATTAATAGACCATATAGAACTTATTTTCCTGCTAGGCATGTATGCCATGTTATTTATATAAGGTAGCTTGCCAAATAATCTATTAAAGGTATATGAGGTATGTGTTATTCTTTTAGAATTTTCACAAGGCTATTGTAATTAGTAGCATCATTTGTCCTAGGATTGTCCATTTTTAAAAGAATTGTTAGACAAGAAAGACCAGTTGTGGTTAATTTTATGTTTTCGTAAGCTTTTATATGTGTTTTAAATCATTTTATGTTTATTTTGTATGTTTAGATTCTTTTTTTTTATGAGCCCTAAAAATGTCTTGTTTCCTTGCTTTAGTTTCATACTTTTTATCATTTTTCTACTAAGTTTCAAAGACATTTCCAAACTGTTTCATATATTCTAAAGTATTTAAAGTATTGAAGATGATATATTATTGATAGCATGATCTTTGAATGTCTATGGAATTTAGTAGAGTTTTATGATTAATTATAGTTGTTAATGATGAAAAATTCCTTTGGAATAAACTAACCTCTACAGCGAAGGATCTATCAACCCGCAACAAAAGGACTTTCAACCCACAGTAGAAGGATGTTGATTTGTTGCAGTCATAAGAGGTGATCAACTACAACATGTGCATTTTTCTCAAAGCTAATGTAGGCGATGGATAGAGAGTCTGAACATGATCATTCATGGATCACTCGATCTTTTCACTTTATGCTATTAATTGAATCATGGAGAAAAGGAGAACTTTTACTAATAGTGGTTAGCTACTTGTAGTAAGTTCTGCCTTGATTAAGCATGTCTTTGATTATAACCATCTTCTTAATTGATGAAGGGTCCTAATAAAACTCTTACACTCTCATCTCCACTAGCTTTTATTTACTGTTGAAATAAGACCTAGTCCTCTTCCTATGTTTTTGGGAGAGTTGATAGTTGCTTATAGTTTTTTCAGTCCAAAAATAAGGGGACTCTCAAAGATCTTGTATATATGTATGATCTTGTGAGAGACCGTAGCTAACTAGATTTATGTATGAAGGAGATCTTAAAATAATTCTTGTTATTGAAGATACTTTATTTTTAAGCTTTTATATGTTTGAACTGCAATAAAGAAGAAGACACCAATTTCCATGAATCTTTGAGTTAAGATTTGAAGAAAGATATTGTGGTTGCAACAACTCAAGCAAGGGCCACTTGAGGTACTGCAAAATCTATGTTAGTATATATTATTAGTTAAATTTTGAATTATATTTTTTTATTCACATTATGTTGAGTTGTTAAATAAACAATTAATTGTTATTGAATCACATTGCAACATAGAGAGTGATTAGTTACAGTTTGTGTAGGAATAGTTGCCTATAGTAGTTATTACAGTTACTCACAACAATTAGTATTCACTCAATTATGTTTGTACATAGAATTTATTTCAGTTAAGTTATCTTTACTTATAATTGCTTTTGTTACTTTTTATGTACTCAATTGATCATGAAGGTTTAGGATTCTCAGTTGCACATATAGTGCCAACATCATCTCAGTTGATTGGACATAGGAGAAGCTCTACATTTTTTTGGCATCATTGTTAAGGATGGTGCTAAGTTCATAATTCCTAAATATATTTTAATTTATTTACATTGCTTGAATCATAAATTAGGAGATCTCATTTACATCAATTAGGACCGATAGATTTTACAAATCAACCCCAAAGTAGTCACTAACAATGTGTCGTAGAAGCCATTGAAATCTTAAGATACTATTGTATGTGGAGGTAGAGAGATGCTTTGGAAAGATTTATCCCCTTGAACCAAGAAGAATTTGAAGATATTGGTGCAAGGGAGGAACCAACTAGGGGAATCAACGATATAGAAATACCCCTCACACATAATTTGAAGATATTGGTGCAAGCGAGGAACCAACTAAGGGAATCAATGATATAGAAATACCCCTCACACCAGTAATTGCTCCAAACCTAGGGAGAATTCTCATAAGGCATCTTGACATCATGGTAGAAGAGGCAATGGACAACCCAACAAAGCCTGTTATATCTGAATTCCTAATTACAAACAATGGTTAGTTGTTTATAATAAGTTTTTCCTTGATTAAGCATGTCATCAATGAAGCATCTTCTTAATTGATGAAGAATCCTAATAAAACTCTTACACTCTCATCTCCATTAGCTTTTATTTGTTGTTGAAATAAGACCTAGTCCTCTTCCTATGTTTTTGGGAGAGTTGAAAATTGCTTAAAGCTTTTTCAGTCCAAAAATAAGGGGACTCTCAAAGATCCTGTATATATGTATGATCTTATAAGAGACCATAGCTAGCTAGATTTCTGTATGAAGGAGATCTTAATATTAATTCTTGTTATTAGATACTTTATTTTTAATCTTTTGTATGTTTGAACTAAAATAAAGAAGAAGACACCAATTTCCATCAATCTTTGAGTTAATATTTGAAGAAAGACATTGTGGATTGCAGCAACTCAAGCAAGGGCCACTTGAGATACTACAAAATCTATTAGTTTACATTATTAGTTAAATTCTGAATATTTTTTTATTCACATTATGTCAAGCTGTTAAATAAACAATTAATTGTTATTGAATCACATTGCAACATAGAAAGTGATTAGTTACAGTTTGTGTAGGAATAGTTACTATAGCAGTTATTACAGTTACTTACAATAATTAGTATTCACTTAATTCTATTTCTATGTAGAATTTATTTCAGTTAAGTTTTCTTTAATTAGAATTACTTCTATTAATTTTTCTATACTCAACTGATTCGGAAGGTTTAGGATTCTCAGTTGCACATATAGTGTCAAAATCATCTCAAGATCTTGATTCCCTAGTTGATAATTTAAATGAAGCACCTCTAGGACAATGAATTGCTTAAATTGGGATTTGTTGGTTTGTTAAGTTGTATGTATGCTATATACATCAGTTGATTGGACATAGGAGAAGCTCTACATTTTTTTTGGTGTCACTGTTAAGGATGGTGCTAAGTTCAAAATTCCTAAATATATTTTAATTTATTTACATTACTTGAATCATAAATTAGGAGATCTCATTTACAGCAATTAGGATTGACATATTTTACAAATCAACCCCAAATTACTCACTATAAATGTGTAGGAGAAGCCACCAAAATCTCAATATACTATTGTATGTGGAGGTAGAGAGACGCTTTGGAAAGATTTATCCCCTCGAACCAAGAAGAATTTGAAGATGTCAGTGCAAGTGAGGAACCAACTGAGGGAATCAACAATATAGAAATACCCCTCACACTAGTAGTTGCTCCAGGTCTAGGGAGAATTCTCATAAGGAATCTTGACATCATGGCAGAAGAGGCAGTCAACAACCCAACAGAGCCTATTATATCTGAATTCCTAATTACAAACCAAGAACGAGTATCTGCCCTCAAGAATATAACTCCTTCAACCTCGCCCAATTTCTACGCGTTAATCATGGAAGACTCAAACAAGTTCTTGTTTGTGTTTGATGTTTTATACAAAATTTATGACTACAACATAGATACTCATAGGCTGAAACTCTTCTTGGCCACATTGAAAGATGTTTCTTTGTGATGGTCCATGGGGCTAGGAAGAAATGCAATGCCAAATTGGGAAAAACAAAAAAGAAATTCTTGTAAAGGTACTAGGATTATTGTCGAGGAGCAGACATGAAGAGAGATGACATCTTCAAAATGTCACAAAAGGAAGAAGAACCACTTGAAGATTATGTGGAGAGGTTCTAATTCTCTCTTAAAAATTCACATTAGAATAAGCTCTCCCCAAAATACCTAAAACTAGTATTTTTGCAGGGGTAAATGAAGATTGTATGGATGCACTAAATCTCATTGAAGTAGGGGACATTTCTTAATTACCTTTTGAGGAAATATGCCAGGTGTGTAGAAATTACTCAAGATCATCTATGAAGAAGACCAAGGTTGTTAGATCATTCTCTTCCACCAAAACATCCATTGGTGTTTCTAGGGTGGAACTCAACAACCTTCTGGCCAAAATGAAGGAGGATATAATAAACCATCTAATGATCCAATTAGATACTCTACACATGAAAAAGGAGCAAGAGGAGGCAGAGATTGCTCTTATTGGATATTGTTCAAATCACTGCTAGAAAATGGTCAATTTTAAGTGCAAAAATATTGCCAGTATTTCTAAGGAGAAGCAAGGGAAATTTGAATTTTGTACCCTAAAGGATGGAGAATGCCAAGTGTTCTATATTGCTTAGTGAAAACCATGGAAACAAAGACAAAGTATGCCCCAAGATCCTTTGTCTTATAATATGTCCTTTCTTGGGGTCAATACAAACTTCCCTAATTGGAATAATCAACCCTAGAACAACATGCAAAATCAACCATGGTTGATTTCCCAATCATCTAATTGGACTCCACAATAGGGGATATGGTAACACCAACCATATCAAGCTCCAAACTACAATCCACAATGGCAGACCTCTCAAAACCAATGGCCAAGACAATGGTGTGGGAACCAATAGTGGGAGAACTAAAATGTCAACTACTTGCAACCAAAACAACTAGCCATAATGCCCAACCCAACCATATCTACCCCAACACAACCAAGAGCACCACAATTATCTACTCAACTGAGACCAAACCTTAACAATAATCCTATTCAGCAAGATTACACTAACAAACTTATCCAATACCCAACCTATGGGGTTGAGGTTAGTGATGTCCACCTACATTCAGGAAGAATGCTTTTTGGACCAACATCTCATATTACATAATTTACTAATGAGGAACCATCAATAGAAACTATCGATTTCAATAAAACAACTTGAATAAATTAGACTACATCCAGACATCACAAATAAGGAACCATCATTTCCAAAGAGGTTGACAGCCCAAATTAATTTTCATTTTGAACTAGAATTTGATTTTGTAAGAGAGGGGGACCAACCATGTTCAAGGCCCCAAGTCACAGAGAGCCAAGAGTGGAAGGCTACCTTAACTTACCTCAGCTTAAAGGGGTGTTAGGAGATGAGGGACGAGAATGATGAGGACTATAAGGTCCTTCAATCACTTTGCGGACCCGAAACTCTGAGTGGGGCTAGGCAAGCTGGTTTTTGGGTCCAACACTATACCTCAAGGAGCTCTCTACCTGAGGATGAAAGCACGATTTCGAGACGACAGTCTAGCACACTGGCGTCTCTCAGGTGTGCTAGCGTCTGTACAACTAGAGGATTGAAAGTACAATGAGAACTTCTAGAAAAATGAGTCGGCAACCTAGCTAATGGTTTTTAAGAGAACAAAAAAACACTATGAAATAAGAAATATATAAACGGATGTGATAAAGCAAGTAGATTAAAGCTAGGATGACAAGAATGATCTTATAAAAGAGCCTATTCGCCAGCTAGCTCCAAGTATACTTCCACCTACACACAAGAAAGAGAAAAATTGTTGGGTGGCTATATAGGGGCCTACCTTAGTTAAACCCCTATTTTGGTGTTTCCACCTCTATAGACAGCCAAGATAGCGATAATGGAGAAAAAGTATGATAAAGGAAAATGAAGGAAATGAACACAATAACACTACAAAATAGTAATGTGCTACTCAACCAAATCGTAGAGGAAAGGAGTAGAAAGCTTACCACCTCCACCAAGAGCTCACTAGTTAATGGAGGAGAAAATGAGAGGACTCAAGCCCCTACTGCAACGGTGTCTGTTCCACACTTGCTCTATGGAGTTGATGGAGTGTTGTTGGTGTTGCTATGGAGTGCAAAGTGTTTCTTAAGAGTGATGGATACAAAAAAAATTGTGTAGAATGATTAGAGAATGGCTTGGAGAGATGAACTGAATGCTTAGAAGGATGAAATGAAGGAACGAAGAGTGAATTTGAAGAGAGAATGAGAAAAACAGCCATATTCAGGTTGGTTGGTCGAAGAGGGGCGTTACAAATTGACCCTAATGGGAAGTGTAATGCCTCTACAGGCTTCAGATGTAGGAATCCGTCAGGGATGTAAGCGCATCATGCAGATGTCTGCTCGCCGTGTGGGTGTCCCCGACAGTTATTCTTTTGATGACGCAAAAAACAGACACCAAGTGGAACAAAGGCAGCAGGTTGATGTGGATTTTTGCCTTCGAATTTGGTTTTCTAAGGTGAGGGAGTGTAAAAGGGGAATTTGCATAAGGGGTGCAAATTCGCTCCTATACATTTTTCCCCCACTTTAGCAAGCATGAATACTAATGAGTGCTTCAATAAAGTAGATTAGAGAAGTAGTAGGGTTAGAAATGTATACCTGAACCGTCAAGGAAGCAGACCATGATCTAGAAAACTCGAGATCATAGGGTAAGAAAAGGACTTCATGGCCCCACAGAACTATGAAGCTAAAGAATGAAAGCATCTTATAGGCCCGCAGACCTGCAAGGAGGCAACCCCCAAGATCTCTCACATGAAGGAAGCCCCAAGAAGAAAGCACCTCACAGGCCCGCAAACCTACAAGGAAGGTGTCCCCCAAGATCTCTCACATGGAGGATACCCAGAAAAGTTCCTTACAGACCCGTAGACCTGTAAGGAAGCATTCCCCAAGATCTCTCACATGGAGGAAGCTGGAAAAGTGCCTTACAAACCTGTAGGCCTACAAGGAAGGTGTCTTTCAAGATATCTCACATGAAGGAAACCCAGGAAAGTGCCCTACAAACCCATAGACCTACAAGGAAGGTGTCCTCCAAGATCTCACATGAAGGAAACCTAGAAAAAGTGCCTTGTAGACCCACAAACCTACAAGGAAGGTGTCCTCCAAGATCTCTCACATGAAGGATACCCCAAGAAAGCACCCTACAGACCCTCAAACCTACAGGGGAGCGACCTCCAAGATCTCTCGCATGGAGGAAGCTCATAAGAAGTGCCCCACAAACCTACAAACTTGCAGGGAGGTATCCCCCAAGATCTATCACATGGAGGAAACCAAAGGAAGGGGACTCTATAGAGTCAGAAAGTGGCTTCACAAGCGCACTTGCAAAGCGACATGTTTACGCGCAGATAAAACATGTATGAAAGCGGCCACACAGGCAAGTAAGCAGATAGTCACGCAAACTGTCGATAGGTTGGAAAGCTTTCAAAGGGGTCCCTCGAGAACTCAGCGTGAAGAAAGGGGTCCACTCAAGGGATGCGTTGTTTGAAAGTACAGGACATTTTTTCTCAAATTGATTTGTCATCAACGAATCCTTTCAAAAGATATTCACATCATCAAGGAATTCAAAAGGAAGAAAATTCCCCCTCACGAGAGGAAGATCGAAGTTGCTCCCACCTCAAAGAAAAGGTTCTCAAGTTCTTTCTTTACGAACCTATGATGAACGAAACATGTTTTTTAAGGGTTTCAAGTTGAGAATGTGATTCTTCAAAAAAAGGTTTGTGAAGATTCTTGAGAAAAGACTCGTTTGGCAATGAATGCATTTTCTAAAAATTGAAGTGTCATAGAAATGGATTTGTCACACATGAGAGGGAAAACTCAAGCAAAGAAGAGAGAAAGATAAGAAAAGAGCAAAAGAGAAAATAAAATAAACACAGGACACAGGGGTAACTTGATATTTTGAGGTCAGAACTGCTCATAAATATATATAAGTATAATAATAGTATATAAAATTAACTTTCATCAACCCCCTACTATATCAAACCATGTGAAGAATGCATGAGAAGACAAAGTAAAAATAAAAAATTGGGTCAACATGGAGGGGAAGCCTAAATGCCCCAACACTTTGCATCGTCCCCAATTTATCGAAAATCAAGTCACAAACATGGAAGAATGGTGATACAAATAGAAGAAGGTTTATGACACAAAAACCACACCTGTATCCAAGCACCAACAAGGGTGATGAGGCTCATCCAAGCACACATAGCACGATCACGGGGGAACACATCACAACACACACACACACACATCTAATCTAAAGGTAAATAAGAGGCCTCCTCCTAACACTGATCGACTAAGAGGTTGTTCACTTCACACTCTAGATCATCATAGGGGAAAGGAGGACAAGCCTACAGTGGTTGGATGTTAAGAGTGGGATCGTCTGACCCTCCTGCAACAAGGGATGAGGAAGAGGGCCTTGCAAGGTTCTCTCCACCAAGCTCTTGTGGAGCTAATGTTAGCAATTTTGTGAAGATCGTTGACAAGGCCAAAACCTTGTCCAAAGAGTTAAACATACACTTAACAGGAGTGTTATGTTTTACCTCACTGGATGGAGAAGGTTGTGCCCGAGATTCATCGCTAGGTTCATTGATTGATTCAGGATTAGTGACGAACTCAGGGCAAGTCAAGACTGGTTTCATCACTAAGACATAACAAGTCAGTGTGGGACCACCTTTCAGAGAAGGTGGACTCCTCTTATGTCCTTCATTGTTGGAAGGACCACTCTCTACCTTCTGCTTTGTCGGAGGATGTGAACTCCCCACAGACGAGGTGAGAAGTGTGGAGGAAGAGGAGGAGGAGAGAACCATAGTAGATATGACCGAGGTGTTAGTCATATCTACAAGTTTTGGGAAAGGTGGGATATCTAGAAGGGACATCAACAGAGGCGGCTCCACCAAAGGAGCGATGAACACCTGCACCTTTTTGGGGTCAAGCGCATTCGCACTCGTAGTAGAAGCCAAAAGTGATACAAAGTTGGTTTAAACAGAAGGAGATGGGAGAAGAGAGGAGGACGTGGTAGGAGGCCCTAATACAAGAGCAGTTGTCTCCTCCTCCTTTCTTTGTAAGATGATTTTCTCAACCATGAGATCCTTTCACCAGTGCTTGCACTCATGCACAAGGTGGCTTCTGTGACTCTTTGAACTGGAGACCGGAGGCTACGAGGGAACGAAAGGCTCCTGCTCAACCATGGGAGTGTCCACTATAGCCATTTCCAGCAAAGGAATAGACTCCTGAATGGGAGCAGGAGGAACATGTTGAGAAGCAACAGGGGGAGTCGACTCAAGTACCTCGGTAGTGGGCCTCTTCCCGTTTACTACTTTGGAAGCAGGAGCAGTAGGAGGCTGCAGAGGTCAAGATAAAGAGGAATTTCCATGAGGACCTCTTCCTTTACCATACAGGTAGTACCAAGGTCCAGGTGGTTTACTAGGGAGGTCCAATATCCTAATCTTGGGTCTACGCCAAGGAGGGATCATCAGACTCAATGGGTAAAAGTCATGCTTGCTCATCCAATACTCTTCCCAAGTGAGGGGAGCGAACGAGTCATCCTGAGAGGAGGCCAGCTTCTCCTTTCCTTTTCAGGAAGGAGAGGCAATCGATTGTTGTGCTATAGGAAGAGCCAATTTTGGCTATCCCTTGCCCCTAGTCTTATACTTCACATAGTTCTTGTAAAGTAGGTTCGTTCTTGGAGGAAGCAGACCAACCGGGGCAGGCCAAAAATGGTCTAATGAATATCCCCCACAGGACACCAAAGGCTAGTATCCAGTGTCATGCACTACGTGCACATCACCTTCATGGGAGAACTTTAGACAATTGTGAATAACGAAGGCAATTCCATTCATGGAAGTTAGCCAAGGTATGCCTAGCTTCATCCTGAATAGATCCAACTCCAGAATAACATCAAAAACTGTCAACAGCCCTAGGTCCAACTAGGATGGACAAAGTTATCAATCCATATGGTTTTAGACAAAGACCATCATGTGTACGAATGGTAGACTTTGTTTCTTTGTATTCTTTTCTATGCAATGAGTTAAGCCACAACGTCTCTTCTGTGATAGTGTTCACTCAACTCATGGGTCTACTAAGACTCTTGTCACAATGTTATCATTGAGGTGAGCAAGAATATAGATAGGAGAGGGCTTGTTATTTAGGGGTAATTCCTGCGAAGTGAATGCCACATCCGACAAACCAGTCGTAGGCTATGCAATAGAAGTAACCGTGACCATATTAACATAAGCCTTGGGTTGAGTGATATAATCAATGGGATCAACAATCATGTTACCAAAATGTGATGGAAACAGGTCCATGTATATCTGCAATTCACTATTCTCTTTCGCCACTAATTTATTTGTATTTTGTTTGCTACCATCAAGATGAATAGTACCATCCTTGATGTGGTCATGTATCTCATGACGTAGGCACATACATCATTCGATATCATGTTTGTTGACTCGATGGTATTGACAGTAAGTACTTGCATCATACCAACTAGGGTACAGTTCCTTAAGAGGTTTAGCGTTTGGCAAGGTTACGATCTTATCCTTCACTAACTTTTCCAAAATGGAAGAATAAGATTCAACTAACTTTGTAAATTTTTGGTTACGTTTGAGGTCATTGTCATCCGCAGTGGCTACCACATTCACAATAGCTTTACCTTTCCTAGAGATTGATACATTGGACTTTCCTTCAAAATGGGAGTGCAAGGAGGATCCCCCGAACTGAACCACTGTCTGTTGATACTCTCATAGGGCTGCACACAAATGCACGAAAGAAGGGTATTTCACAAGGGAAAACTTTTCCTGCCAAGGCCTTTGCAAGTTCCCTATGAATACCTTCTACACGTCAGAATTAGGTAGCGGATATGAGATTTGTGAGAAGAGTGCCTGATACCACACTATGAAATCAGTAATTTTTTTGTTATCACCTTGTTTGCATTAGACAAGATCCAAAAATGTCATCTTCATCCGGATGTTAGCTTGGAATTGTCATAGAAATTGGTTTACAAGTTGGTCAAACGAGAAAATGGAATTATCAAGAAAGGAATAGTACCACTCGAGTGTCGTATCCCTGAGAGATTGAGGGAATAGTTTGGCCATCAACGCATTGTGATGGAAGAAATCTATGCACAAGGCGTTAAAGGTGGACACATGTGTTTGTGGGTCCCCTTTGTCACCATATTTTTTGAATTTAGGAATCTCCATTCCTTGAGGGAAGGGAGTGTTTAAGATTGCAACTGACAATGGGCTATGCCAGAAGAAGTGTTGGAAGATAGACTGGGCAAAGGCTTGGGAGAGACTTGCTAACTGGCTATGCATCTTACCCATATTTTGAAGAAGAGTGTTCAGAATAGGGTCATTAGAAGATAAAGGGCTAGAGGAGCCTCCTATAGAACTGCCATTGGAGCCACCACTAGAGCCATCAGTGTGACCACCACCAATAGGGCCTCTGCCAGAGCCACCTCCGCTTCCAAAGCCACCACCGTGACCTCCACCAAAACTGCTTCCACCAACACCACCCCCACTACCAAAGCCACTACCACTACTAAAGCCTTCACTACTCATCCCACCAAAACCTCCACCACTAGAGGATATAGGAGGGGTGAAGCTTAAATCCAAGGGAATCTTGTTCACTTTGATAGTGTCAGATCCCTCAGAGGCAAAGGGGATGTTGATCGAGGGTACAATATCATTTATGTATACAAATGTAGGAGGCATCAATAGTCCTAGTTGTCTCTCATGATCTTCAAAAGTGGCTCCTCATATAATATTAGGATTGCTTGGAGGAGCACATGCATTGGTCAAACTAGAGAGATTAGCCAAGATTTTTATCCCTATTCGGTCTTTTCCCACCATATAATATAGTTTGTTAATAACCCAGGTGGCCCTAGCCAACTTTGGGTCTCTTTCCAAGTGATGTTCCAAGTCACCTAACCCTTTGATGAGGGCGGAGACATATTCTGGAGGAATGTGAACAGCCTCATGCTCATCAACCAACGATGCTATAGGAGACATAGGAGGATTGGGGATGTGGTTGGTCTCGTCAAAGAACCCGACCTCGCCCCTTGACAAGTACTCCTATATGGCGAGACCAATGACAGATCCAACAAAGAGACCTGTAGAGAAGCTAGTAGTGACCTTCATCCTCTCCATCGGAAGGTGTCATCCTCTCCATTAGAAGGTGTCATATAATTCTCCTAACAATATACCCAGAGGTTTTGGACTAGGTTGTGATGCTCATAAACCTTCACAACACCTAAGGGCACAACAATCACAAGGTAAAAGGAAAAAGTATCAACACCAACGGATGTACAAACATTGGTTCACGTTGAGTTCACCAAAAATGTAAGAGAGGGGGACCAACCATGTTCAAGGCCCCAGGTCACGAAGAGCCAATAGAGAAAGCCTTCCCTAACTTACCTCAGCTTAAAGGGGTGTTAGGAGATGAGGGACGAGAATGATGAGGACTATAAGATCCTTCAATCACTCTATAGACCCAAAACTCTGAGTGGGGCTAGGCGAGTTGGTTTTCAGGTCCAACACTGTACCTCATGGAGCTCTCTACCCAAGGATGAAAGCACGGTTCCGGGACGATAGCACGATGCGATGGCATCTCTTAGGTGTGTTGGCGTTCGTACAACCAAAGGACCAAAAGTACAATGAGAACTGCCAAAAAAAAAGTTGGAAACCTAGCTAATGGTTTTTAAGAGAACAAAACAACACTATGAAATACGAAATATATAAACAAATATGATAGAGCAAGTAGATTAAAGCTAGGGTGACAAGAATGATCTCACAAAAGTTTTTGTTCACCAGCTAGCTCCAAGTATACTTCCACCTACACACAAGAAAGAGGAAAATTGTTGGGTGGATGTATAGGGGCCTACCTCAATCAGACCCTCATTTTGGTTTTTCCACCTCCACAGACAACCAAGATAGTGATAATGGAGAAAAGGTATGATAAAAGAAAATAAAGGAAATGAACACAATAACACTACAAAACAGTAATGTGCTACTCGACCAAATCATATAGGAGAGGAGTATAAAGCTTACCACCTCGACCAAGAGCTCACTAGCTAATGGAGGAGAAAATGAGAGGACTCAAGCCCCTATTGCAATGGTGTTTGTTCCACACTTGCTCTACTAAGTTGATGGAGTGTTGTTGGTGCTGCTATGGAGTGCAAAGTGCTGCTCGAGAGTGATGGATGCAAGAAAAACTGTGTAGAATGATTAGAGAATGGATTGAGAGATGAATTGAATGCTTAGAAGGATGAAATGAAGGAATGAAGAGTGAATTTGAAGGGAAAATGAGAAAAACGGCCATATTCAGGTTGGTTGGTCGAAGAGGGGCATTACAAATTGACCCCAATGGGAAGTGTAACACCTCGGTAGGCTTTAGATGCATCAATCTTTCAGGGACATCTACGCGCCGCGTGGGCATCCCTGACAATTATTCTTCTATCGACGCACAAAACAAACTTCAACTGGAATGAAGGCAGCAGGCTAATGTGGATTTTCACCTTCAAATTTGGTTTTCTAAGGTGAGGGAGTGTAAAAGGGAAATTTGCATAAGGGGTGAAAATTCGCTCCTATATAGATTTCTTGAGTCAACTTGAGAATGTTTGTGTAAAGATACCCTTGATCTAAATCATTAAAGAAGTTCCCATTTACACAAAAATTGTGAGTGAATTATGCCTCAAAAATTAAGGAAAGAAAATAAAAGACTCCCAGATTGTCTATATTTTAGGACAACTGGATAACATTATGCTAGGAAACATAGTTGTCCCAAAGTATGCAGACCCTAGGAGTCATGTTTTCAATGTACAAATTAATTGCACACTCATCAAGAATACTCTAATTAACTTAGGAGCAACCATAAATGTAATGAAAAGGGAAACAACACAACAACTTCAACTAATGGATCTCATACCCACACCTACAATTCTATAATTAGCAAATAGGTCAACCGTTAAGCCAAAGGGTATTATTGAGGATTTGGTTATCACACTGAATTCATGGGACTATCCAATAGACTTTATGGTTTTGCAACCTTGGAGTATATCTCTTAATCTTAGGTAGACCATGGTTAGCCACTGTAGATGCATTTATTGGATGTAGATCTAGAAACATGATAATATCTAATGGGAATGTGATAAAAAATGGTCCCCTATCTACCAACACAATCACATACAGAATTAGAACAAATTATTTGGCCGACCCTAGAAGAAGATGACCAATACTCCCTATAAACACATGAATATAGAATGAAACCTAATGATTAAATTTTAGGATGAAGATGCAATTATTGCTCATATCATGCAAAACTCTTATGGTAGGGACCCATAACAACACAACTATCCAGCATGTTTACATTGCCCATTGCACAATAATATACCTACAGTTACCTTTGAATCTACTTCTCTATTATTTCATAAACTACTTCCACATAGTTGTAACCTTAACCTATTAGGTCTAGATGTTGCTTTCACCATGACTTCTTCCATAACCATGGAAATAAAACCAGACAGAACACTCAATATCAATAACCAATTGATAGTCTCCCAACAATTTGAATTACTTGCAATGTTGCAAGCTCACACAACAACATTTACTTGGGAATATCATGACATGAAGGGAATAGATTCTAGTCTTTGTATGCATAGAATTCACATCAATGAGGGGTACAAACCAATCAGATAAGCACAAAGAAGGATGAACCTAGCTATGCAAGATATAGTGAAGATAGAATTATAGAAGTTGTTGGATGTAGGGTTCATTTATCCAATCTTAGATAGTCAATGTATTTCCCCATTAGTGATAGTACCTAAGAAGGGAGGTACGTGGAGAGCATGTGTATATTACAGAGAGCTAAATGTAGCCACAAGGAAGGATTATTTTCCTATTCATTTTATTGATCATGTGTTAGATTCACTAGTAGGAAAGAAATATTTTTCTTTCCTAGATGGGTTTAGTGGATACAACTAGATAAAAATAGATCTAGAATACTAGGATAAAACCACGTTCACATGTCCATGGGGTACATATTCCTATTTAGTTTTACTACTTGGGTTGTGTAATGTGTCTGCAACATTCTAGAGAGTTGTCCTAAGCATATTCTTAAACTTTGCACATGACTCCATGGAAATATATATGGATCACTTCACCACTTATGGAAACTCCTATGGAGAAGCATTAGCAAATTTGGAGAAAGTCCTTCAATGGTGCCAAAATAACAACCTCTCTTTAAGTCATGAAAAATGTTTCATGATGATTGAAACAAAGAAAAATGGAGAACCCTAGGTCTACAATGTAAACCTAGGATTCAAATGGTTAGGTGGTGTGGGTATTTTCCTATGTTTCATTAAGATGGAGATTAACAAGGTGAATGGATTGAATTTCAACCATGAAGGTGAGCCAATCAAGCTTGAATCTCCATCCTATTAAGGATTAGAATGATTTGGAATTGATTTTCTATGATTAACCTAATTAGACTATATGACCTAATATGAAAAATGCAAGATCCTGACAATGTAAAAACTGAAACAACTTGTAGGTAGATTTGGGAAGTGCATAAGACTGTGTACTTGTCACTAGAAGTTTGGTCTTAGTTATGTAGAAGGATTGATTTTCCCAAGGGCGTATGGGTCCTTATAGGACACTTCTACTCTACTTTTTGGATCCTCTAATGACAAATATGAGCTTCTAATTTCTAGTTGCAAAATTGTTAAAACACTATTGGATAATTCTGTGGATGAGTTTTTGTGAGTAGACAAGTTGTAGGACATCAAATGCAACAACGAATAAATTGTCTTCAATCTCTTTTCAATCCTCTTCAAACCTAAAATCTACACATTCAAAGAGAGGGAAATCATTCGGCCATTTAGGGGCTTGCCTTAGTCAAACCTCGTGTAAGTGTTTCCACTTCCACAATGGCAATGTCAATAATAAAATGGATAAATGATAGGAAGGAATGGTGAAATCACAAAGTGTTGTAGCTCACCACCCTTCAATGGATTCCTTGAAGGATTGAAGTCATGCATATCACTTGAAGGCATTGGATCTTGCTTACTTGAATGCTTTGGATACCTACAAAAGTGTTAGCCTTCACAAAACAATGATAACATGAACACACATAAACTTACATAAGATTTGACATGATGTTAGGATCTTGAATAGTTTCAATAAAGCTCTGAAATGTTTCTCTTAACTTGCTTGATAGTGCTCTTGACAATAATTTCTACAATGATTTCCTAGATAGCCCTTGTTAGATTTCAAATGATGCAATAACTAGGTATTTATAGGTATTTCTCTAATTTCTTGATAATTAAATCTGAATAGCCAACATTTGCAATTTGAATTTTGAATGTTAAAATGGCTAATCTGACATGTCTAAAATTGGTCTCCGACAGAATAAGGGGATCCATATGCCCTAGGGTGAATGGGTCTTGGCCCTATTGTCCAGGACATTAAGTTTCGAGGGAAGAATATTAATTGGTTGTGTTTATTCAATGCTTGCGATTTCTTAGAAAGTGGTATAAATGGGTTATAGAATGCATAATTTAGGAAATTAGGGACCCAATTAGGCTCAATAATTTAGGGGGGATAAAACATAGTATGAAATTGTTAAGGGTGACAATTTATGAAGCTACAATTATGACTGAAGGAGTGGTCTTGGGACACTTCATGTGCAATATGGGGATTCAGATAGATTCTAATAAAATAGGAGTGATCTCCACTCTACCTACCCCTGAGAAGAAAAAATATGTGAGGATTTTCCTTAGCCATACAAGATACTACATGAGGTTTATTACATATTTTAGTAAAATAACATCCCCCTTATTTGTTCTTTTATCTAAGGAAATTGACTTTGAATGGACCACTACCTGCCAAGAAGCTTTTGAAGCTCTCAAAGCAAATATCAAAAGGACACTTATTTTGAGGGGCCCTAACTAGACATTTCCTTTCCACATACATATCGATGTTTCTAATTTTTCCATAGATGTTGTTTTAGGATAGAAGGAAGGTATTTTGGAGTGTGTCATTTATTACATTAGTAAAAAGCCTCAAGTTCAACTTAATTATACTGTCATAGAGAAGGAGATGTTAGCAATGGCATAAGCCATTAACAAATTTAGACACTATATTGTTGTATATTATGTATTTATTCATATAGATCATACAAAAATTTCATATATTTTATGAAAAAACTAATGATAGGTGGACGAATCGTTAGGTGGTTATTATCTTTGTAGGAGTTTGATATAACCATTAGGGATAAGCCAAGGAAAGAAAATGTGGTTGTTGATTTTCATTCTAGATTGCAGATCAAAATAGAAGAAATTGTCGATGATTCCTTTCTAGATGAACATTTATTTTCCCTCTTAGTACAAACACTTTGGTATGAATACAAATAATTATTTGGTTGTAGGAAAGACACCTCCACATCTCTCACTTAGAGAAAGGCATCATTTAACTCAATGCAACTTTCCATATTCACGAGTGACTGGTTATCTATTTTATACAAGGCTATATAATATAATGAGAAGATACGTAAGGGAAAATGAGGTATATGATATACTTAAGGCTTGTCATGATAATCCTTGTGGAGGTCACTTTCCATCTAAGAGAATAACTCCAAAGATTCTAACCACTGGCTACTATTGGACTACACTTTATAAGGATGCAATCAAATATACAAGGAGGTGTGATAGATGCTAGAGAATGGATAGACCTACCAAGAGTGATTAAATGCCCCTACAACCATAATTGGTCATTGCACCATTTGATAAGTGGGAACTAGATTTTATTGGACCAATAGCTTCCACATCTAACAATAAGTAATACATACTAGTCTATACTAGTATCTTACAAAATGGGTGGAGGTTAAAGCATTGCAATTTTCTAGAGATGGCAATGTTACCATATTCCTTTATGAGGAAATATTCACAAGGTATGGCATGTCTAGGGAGATAGTCATAGATCAAGGACCTCAATTTACTTCGGATTTGATTTCCCAACTAGTCAAGGAATATGAGATCAAATATAAAAATTTAACCCCTACCATCCACAAGAAAATGGGCAAGTTGAGGTCACAAATAGGAAAATAGAGGTCGTTCTAACAAAGATATTTCAATTGAATAAGAAGGAATGGGCAACAAGGTTACCATAATTTTTCTAAGGGTATAGGACTACCTAGAAAACCACCATAGGATCACACCATATGAATTGGTATATGGGAAAAAGGTTATCCTACCCATTGAATTTTAGCATAAAACACTCAAAAAAATAATGCATCTTGGAATAGATCTCTTTGAAGCTCAAAAAGACAGATTGTACAATCTCAACAATGTAGATGAAATATGGATGGAATCAATCCATCATACAGAGATCGTGCAAAAATATAGAATCAGATTGCATGAATGGTTTATCAAAACTAAGGAATTCAATGAAGGATACTAGACATTGCATTGGATTCAAGGTATAAGGACCACAAGAGTAAATTTCAAACATGATGGCTTGGTCCTTATGAAATTAAACATGTCTTTCAAAATGGATCAATTTAGCTAGCTATAATTGATTTAGTCAAATTTTCCTTGATGGTCAATGAACATAGATTAAGGATTATAAAAAGCCATTGCATAAGGAATAATTTTCACATGATTTGCAGCAATAGTTTATACTATATATAGATTAAGCATTTCTTGCAAATCATGGAGACATGATTGAATCACCAATTGTTACATTTTTACATAAGCCAACCAACTCAACTACTATTGTATAATAGGTATAATTCTCACGAAGAAACAAGTCTCACATGCACACACATGCACTATGTCAACAATAAATTGTACCATCAACAAAAATTATTTTTAGATATGCACAAGTTCACAAGACCTCTAGCAACAACCATGAGACATTTATAAAAGGGACATGTTCTACTACTACTTGCAACAACTACCTCTAGTTCATTTCCACTATACTTGCATCCACCATTACTTTCAGTTATACATCACTTTTGTCATTCTTACATGCAGCTACTCCTATCCACCACGCTTTACATGCAACATATCATTTTATTATAATTATTTTTCATACATACCACAACCTTCATTTCACATATCAAACCTTTATTTTGGACACATATAACATTCTGATAACTCTTTATATGACAAAGATGCCCATAGTACTTCAATTAAATTCCATCATTTTATTTCTTTCACCAAGTTGTTGCATGACGACAATCACATCATATCACAAATGCCACCTTTTCCATCACCACATCCTTCTAGATATTTTTATCATTCTAACTTATAATTACCGTTAAATTTTATTATTTTTCTATAAAATTCACTTTCATGCAAAATTTTATTTATAATATACCTTTCTTTATAATGCTTTGAAATCAATTCCCTCTGTAATTCTCGTACCTTTCTATTTGAGGATAAATAGAAACTTTTAAGTTTTGGGGGAGAACTAGTTTGATTGTCTTTGCCAAATTCATTCTCAAAAAAAGTAATTGCATACACTAGAGTTGCATACAATAGCTTGAATTATTTTTTCTACAAAATCACAAAGGTTATAGACTCTAAGGTTATAGTATTCAGAAGAAAGGGATTAAGGCTTGAGAAGCAAGCAATTTGAATCAAAATGGGAGGATACATCATTGGACGAGAACCAACAACACAATATTTATTATTGGAAGACTAGTTGTGTCTGCCCATCGTCCAACAAGTTGGATGGCTAGACTATTTCCTTCATCTCATTGAGTATAATAAAGTAATGACAAAGCGAGTTGATCGAAAATGAGCGAGGAAGACTGAAAAAGAGTAGGTGACTTGGGTGGGCAAGCATGGGGCTATATTGAGGAGGATAGGCATTTGAAGGGGGAATTCACTGTGGAAAGGAGGGCAGATGAAGGAATTCATAGACCACAATGGGTGTTTGAAGGTGGTCGATGGGTGGATAAATGCCATCTTGAGTATAGAAACATTAAATATCGCAACAAGGGATGCCATGATCGGGGCTTCAATCATGGAAAAAGGGCATGGGAAAGGAAAAAAGTACTCCCATAGATGCACCCTTGAGGATGGCATCCCAGTTATGGAGAGGTTGCATTAGGCTAATGGAAAATAATCTGTAATTCAATCTTCAGCAATCAGGGTGCTCTAAATTGGAACATATCAATGGGGAGTTGGCGTGGGTGGTTCTGGGAAAAAGGAGTCCAAGGGTGGATACCTCTACCAATTGGTTGGACAAGATAATTGGGAGAAAAGAGTGCACGAGCAGACCCTAGAAAGGGAAGGAGAAGTTGATTGTAGAAGAAGTCCCATCGCATCAGTATGCAAACATGATTGGTAAGTTGTCTATCTCGAGCCTGTTGAAAAATTCTTCAACTATAGATAAGGATCGGATAAGAAATTCAATAGATAGACTAAGGGAAAGGGGGATTTTTCTCAAATGGGGGGAGGTTGGCGTGCTATAGAGGATATGGGTAAGTGGTACCGGAAGAATTGGAGCAATCGGGTTCAAATTAGGGCACTGCCAATTGAATTCTTCCTAGTAGAATTCCCTTCCAAGGAGGAAAAAAAGAATGCCATGAGCAGTGGTCCGCATTACCTGAACAGTTCAGGAGTGCATATAATTTTGACTAGTACTCTAAATTTGATACATGGAATCACATAATCATGGAAGTTCCGGTGTGGGTTTGTCTATACAACCTTTTGACTAAGTTTTGGGATGATGACACACTAATTTAGATTGGGAAGAGCTTAGGCTCTCTCATTTTGGTGGAGAAATATGTAGAAGATAGGTGCTTGGGAACCTACACTATCATATGTCTAGGGGTAGCTCCACACCAAGCTTTTCCCCAAGAAGTAGAGATTTGTGTAGACGATGGGGTTTGGAACCAAAAAGTGGAAAGGGAGGCCCAAATGAAACTATGCTCCATATGTAAGTCTAAAGATCATGGTAATTTGGCATGCAACATATGTAAGTATAAAGATTTGTGTAGACGGTGGGGTTTGGAACCAAAAAGTGGAAAGGGAGGCCCAAATGAAACTATGCTCCATATGTAAGTCTAAAGATCATGGTAATTTGGCATGCAACATGAGGGTGAGTGTCAGTAAAGCCAATGAGTATGAATGGGGTACTGACCAAGGAGACCTGACAAAAATGGCCTTGAAGCTAAGCCCTAATTGCTCCCTTAGAATTAAGAGGTCTAAGGACCCAATAGATACTTCAATGGGGAGGGAGTGTCATGTAAACAATGCAGAGACTTGGGAAGACTGGACCATCAGCCTGACAACATAAGAATTATGTGGAATGAAGATGATATGTGAACAGGTGGAATAATTCTCCCCACTCAAGGAAGTCGAAGGGAATCTAGATGAAGTACAGGAAGCAGGGGCTTCCCAAATTGGTATTGCAGATGGAAAAGAGGAGGATGACTTGAAGGCTTGTGGGAGGAATATGCAAAAGAAACAAAGGGTGAATCCAAGAGCTCTAGGCAGGTTTCCCCACAAGTTGAATTGGAAGAGAGTGAGGTGCAACCCGACTTTGAGGAGGAGGAAATGGGGGAGGCAGAGGAAGGGGAGATGATTGAAGAAAGAATGTTGGAGTAATCACAATCAAAATTAAAAATAAAAATAAACATCAAGAAAAATGGCAAAAGAGGACCAAAAACAAATAAGGCAAAGTTGGAGATAGTAGCCAATGCAGTCGGGCAAATGAAACTAAGGTTAGGGAAGGATGTCATCCTTCCCTAGGGGAAATGAAGGCTATTACATGGAATGTCAGGGGCATCAATTCCCCTAACAAATGGCTATTGGTCAAACGCTAAATTGACCAATCCAAGGAAAATATCCTTTTTATTGCAGGAGACAAAATTGAGCAAGGAGGAAAGTGAGAAAAGGCTGAGTTGTTGGAGACAATGGAAGGCACATTTTGTAGGTGTTGAAGGGGCCTCAAGGGGAATTGGTATTATTTGGAATCCCTTAACACTAGCAAGGGAGGTTGTAAGGGAGAATGGGAATTGGATAATGATAAGATGTAGATTTTTGCAAAGAAATGAGCAATTTGTCATTATAAATGTGTATGGGTCAATATCTATAGTTGAAAAGAGGAACCCGTGGCAACAGATTTCCAATGAAATTGTCAATCTTAGGAGTGAAAAGTGCATCATGGTAGGGGACTTCAATTCCACCTTAAATAATGAGGAAAAGAGAGGGGGTCTTGTTGGATCACCAATAAACAAGACTTTTATGATTTCATTAATAGTAGCCAATTAATGGATCTACAAACCAAAAATGGTGTGTACACATGGTCAAATAGAAGGAAGGATTTCACCAACATAGTAGAGAGGCTGGATCATTTTCTTCTATTCAGATATTAGAAAAGGTAAGTTGATGTGCATGAGGTATTGATACTACCTTTCTTGGGGTCAAACCATTTTCAGTGTAGCTATCACTCAAACCGAATGAACCTCCAAAAGAGAGCTCGTTCAAGTTTGAAAACATGTGGCTAAGGGATGAAAAAAATTGTTGAAACTGGTTACAGATTGGTGGGATGAGTTTAGAATAGGTAACCACTCTAATCTATACAAGATCAACAAGAAATTGAACTATGTGAAAAATAAGCTAAAAGACTGGAATAGGTACATTTTAAGAACATATTCTAGGAAAAGGATAGGATTGAGCAAGAATTGGTAGAATTGAATGATCACATCATTGAGAAGAGGATGGGATCAAAAAATATTGAAACTGAAAAGGAACTAAAAGGGGAGCTAATCAAAATTCTGAAAAGAGAAGAATGTTTTTGGAGGCAGGAATCCAAAGAGACATGGCTCAAGCAAGGGGACAAAAACACAAAATACTTCCATAGAATAGTAGTAGCAAATAGGAGCAGGAATATAATCATAGAGATCATAAGGGAGGATGGTGGGTTGACACAATCCTTAGAGGAGGTCAATGAGGAGGCAATAAGGTTCTTTGAAACAATCTTAAACAAAGAGGAACCAAAACATAGGAATGTGAGGAGCAGGCTACTTAGTTCCATCCCTAATATAATCAGTGCAAAGTAGAATGAGATCCTATACCAAAAAATTAGCAAGGAAGAGGTGCGAGCAATGACATTTCAACTCAAACCAGACAAGGCTCCAAGCCCAGATGGATTCCCAGCCGGCTTCTCCCAAAAATTATGGGATGTTGTTGGAGATGATTTGGCTTTGGCTGTTGAGGAATCAAGGAGGAAAATGACAATGTTGGGCTCTCTCAATCATACATTTTGGCCTTGATACTCAAAAAGAAGAATCCACAGGCCATGAGTGACTTTAGGCCGATTATCTTATGCAACACAGTCTACAAAGTTGTCACCAAGATCATCACTAATAGACTGAAGGGGGTGCTAAAGGGGGTTATTTTAGAGAAGCAAAGTGGGTTCGCCCCTGGGAGGTCAATAGTAGAAGGCATCATCATAGCGCACGAGACTCTACATTTGATAAGGAAGGCAAGGGAAGCCTACATGATCTTGAAACTTTATATACTAAAAGCTTACAATCTGGTGGACAAACAATTTTTGGTGGAAGTTTTGGAGAAATTTGGATTTAATGTGGACTAGGTCTATTGGGTCAGGAGTTGCATCTCCATGACCAAATTCTTAGCCCTAGTAAATGGTGTGGGTCATGGATTTTTTTCCTCTTCAAGGGGCATAAGGTAGGGTGACCCTTTATCCCCCTTTCTCTTCATCATCATGGCAGAGGCTTTGGGTAGAGGCATCAATTCTTTAAGGAGAGAAGGTGAATGACCGGGGGTCTTAGTGACCAATGGTTTGGATACAATTACCCATAAGCAATTTGTTGATGACACCATCCTATTTCGTGTGGCTAGTAGAAAAGAAGCTAAAACTATCAAGAACTTTTTAGATGAGTATTGTTTGGAATCCAAGAAAAGCATCAACTGGAGGAAGTTGGAAGTCTTTTTCCTAAATACCCAACCAAGCCTTCAAAGATATTTGGCGAGAATAATAAATCTGAGGGTGGAAAATTTTCTAGGGCAATTTTTGGGGATGCCGCTATTTGTAGGGACCAACAAAAAATGCTATTAGGAGAACCTTGTAAATAGTTGCAAGAACAAAATGGGACCTAGAAAGGAAAGTGGCTCTCTTCTGCTGGCAGGCTATTGATAATCAAAGCGGTCTTATCAACCATCCATGTATACACTATGGCTTGTTTAAAAATTCCTAGCATGGTTGAGGAAGACTTCAATCAGATGTTTAGGAAGTTCTTTTGGAGTGGGGTGGGGGATCAACAAAAATTTCCATTGGTGGCTTAGGATAAGGTTTGCTCCCCCAAGGAGGTAGGTGGGGCAGGCATCAAACAACTAACAATAATGAATCTAGCAATGGGGGCTAAGCTAGTGTGGGATTTGTATGCAAAAGGTTAACAAAAATGGGTTAGGATACTAAGAAGGAAGTATTTGGACTTGAATAGGCCAACACGCATACTGACTACAGTGGACCCCCCCAAGGGTTCGATGGTCTAGAACTACATTCTAGAATGCAGGGATATTGTTTCCAAACATGTAGCATGGGAAATCAAAAATGGAAAAAGTGTATCTTTCTAGAATAATTCTTGGGGGGGCTCAGCCCCAATTGCTAGTCACCCCAATTTGGAAGACATCAAAGTTTAGACCACTAGAGTGTGGGGCAACAAAGTCTGTAATTGCAACAAAGTAAAGTGGCATGATGGAGTGATGCAATGGGAGTGGAACTCACTACAAGACATTGATTCCCCCCAAGTATAGAAGGTGGAGCTGGCAACAATTCTAAAAAGTAGAACATTTGCTCCTTCTGATCAAGAGGATATCATCATATGGTGTGGCTCTAGCACTAAAATATACAAAGTCAAGTTTCGCTACAAAGTAAAGGAAATAATAGTTTCTAGGAAGAATTGGTTGTGCAAGCTTATATGGGGGCAAAATTTTCCTCCCAAAGGCTGGTGTTTTCTCTTGGTTAGCTATGCAGAAGAGGATCCTCATAGAGGATAGGCTGGAAACCCGTGGAATTCAAGGGTTGGGGTGATGTGTGCTCTACAAGAGCAAAAATGAAACTATGGATCATATCCTCCTGACTTGCCCTTATACAACTAAGTGTTGGAAATTCTTCATGAACAAACTGGACTTCCAGTGCCCTGCCCCTCCAAACATAGTGGCCTGGTTCAACATGTGGTCGATCATCCAAAGAAAATCAATTTTCAACAGTATTTGGGTGGTCACCCCCTCCACCATCATATGGGATTTATGGAAGGAACGAAATAGGCCAATTTTGTAAGACAAAGAAATGCAATGGGAGAGACTTTTGTTCTAAAATTGAGGGGGGAATCACTAAGCTAGTCGACAAAGTTGTTGGTATGTGGCAACTAATCTTGCTATACTATATAGCCCATGGTATACTGTACACCCTGACCCCTATCCTTGCCGGTGGTTTGGGGGCGACAGCCCCCGAGGAAAATTTTCTTCCTACTTTTTCGTGTCATGACCGAAAAAGGGAAAATCCTTGAAAAAGAAAAATTGTTGATTTTTGTAG
>VDFB02038302.1:0-43425 GCA_007258455.2 Sequoia sempervirens
GGAAATCTAGGGTTGGTATAGTTATAATGGACTCAGATGCCAACATTGTCAAAGTGGCTTGTAAGATGTTGCCGGTGGGTACGAACAATATGGTTGAACTGGAAGCCCTCAGCATGGGTTTGGATCTTGCAAGGTCCCTTCAAATCAATTCATTAATTATTGAAGGTGATGCCATGGTTATTTTCATGCTGTTTCAAGCCAAAAAACTCATGTTTGGCAGTTACAATACTTGTTAGCTAAGGTAGTTATTCAGTTGAAATGGTTCAATGTCTTCTCGCTATCCCATTGTTACAGAGAAGCAAATACTATTGTTGACTATTTAGCAAATAAAGCTATAGATGAGCAATTACCTTTTAAAATTTTTAGTAAGGAGGAATTCCCCCTTATTAAATGAGATTCAACAGTGGGCTCTTTGATGGCACAATTACAGTTCAAGTGTCTTATTGATCTCTTAGTGGCATCTTTATATTTTTTTGTGGAGAGGGCATATACTTTAGTTATGTTGCTTCTATTACTGTTTTTGGCATTGGCACTGTTGTTGACTCAACCTGGCTGCTTCTTCATGGGTTCTTGTTGTAGATTTTTTATGGCCATTTCTTTTGGGTCTTTATCCTTCGCGCTAATGTTATCATTCTCATCTCTTTTGATGGAACAATGCATCCTTGGTAAATTATTTTCATGCGGATAGCATGATCTTTCTACCTTTGTTATCCCTGGTTGTTTGGGTGGTTTCAGTTGGTTTTTTATCTCATGCTTTGCATGGTTATAAATATGAGATAACATAGATTTTAATATTTTATCTTGCTGGGGCAGAGGCCTATTGTTATATTCCATACTTGATGCATGGCATGGTGTTTTGGCTTTATCATCGGATTTTTCTGATATGGCACTTTGGTTTCAACTGGTAGCCTTATTTGCTCTACATGGCTCATGTTAGCTGTGTTTTGAATCATAATATACATGATATTCTATTTTTAGTTTGGTTGCTCATGGGTTGGGGTAAATTTGGAATGTAAAGTTTGCAAGGATCAGATTTTTGTCTTTGATGATGAGGACATTGCTTCAGTTGTCTACAAGGAAGCCTTGGATACATATTGCTTGGACAATGGTACATTTCCTATTGTAAGGTTTATTCCTAAAAATGATTTTATTACTAATAGTTGCTTTGGAGAACTTTTGATGATAATTAGGTTTGGCATCGTGAATGTTAACTTTGAAGAAATTATCTCGGGGTGCAAACGTCTCTGCATCAAGCGCTCTCCAAAAGTCTTGGCTGCAGGGGTAAACCTTTTCCTTGCTTTCCATTTCCTGTTCGACGTTGCTACAAGATTTGATAAAGTATCTTCATTAGCCGTGAAGTTAAAGAAGATCTTTTCTTTGGATCATTTATGGTCGTTATCCTATTACGAAGCTAGTTCAAGTTCTTGGGTGGACGGGGTGGATTAAGATCTTTGCTATCCTTCTTCCATTTTTGTTGGGTAGTTCTTTTTTGGGTGGGAAAAATTTGTATTTGGGGCCTTTGATTGGTCTGGTCCTTGGGTTCTTTCTGTAATCACAATCTGTGACTTTATTTCTTCTGCATGGAGCTATAACTAGAGGTTTTCTTCTCTTGGTTCTTTCCCACCGGTATGCTCCCCTAAACCAGGATTTTGTAAGAATTCTTTTATAAAATAATAAAATATTTCAGTGGCTTAGCCACTTTTATTTAAAAAAAATAAAAAAAATATTAACATAAAATATTTATATAAATTAATCATTATATAGATTACTTAAATATAAATAAGTTAAAATTTCTTTAAAGTTAAAAATATGTTATCATTTTGACCAAGAAAACTCTCATTTCTTAATAAAATTACACCTCTTTGTATATTTTTTATTAACTTGTCAATTACAATAATTTTTTAAATATTAATCAAAATCTATCACATAAAATTAATAAAATAACAAAAAAACTAATATTCAAACAATATTGTATTGAAAGAATTTATTATCTTGTCAATTAGAATAAAAAGTCTAGTACTAATCAAAACTTATCACATAAAATTAACAAAGTAGCAAAGAAAATTAATATTCAAACAATACGTGTTAAAATTTTAATTTTATAATTAATGTGAAAAAGAAATTGAAAACATGTGAACATCTCAACTTACTAATGAAAGGCAAAAATCAATCATAACCCTGAAAACAATAATGTGAATAAATCTTATGTAAGTATGACACTGAAAATAAAATACAAAACTATTTAACATGAAATGGAAATTTGAACCTATTTTCATCCAACCTACAATAGTGAAATAAGATTTCATAAAACATTAAAGAGTAATTGTTAAAATGAAATGATAGTTTGGGTCTTTTCTTTATTTCCTTTGTATATTTCAGTTTGACTTCTTTGGAGTGAATCTAAAGTATAGTGAAATGATGAATATTAGTGTTATAACATTTCCAATGGTCAATATAACTACTTGTAAACATGCCACCATGCAATAGTGAAATGTATATGTTTGTAATGGAGCATCAAGTTAGGGTAATTGCAATATGTGTGTTGCAAGTTAAGTGTGGAAGTCTTCCAAAATAAGAATATTGAAAGATGGTCATTTAAACTATGAAATGTCAGAGATAACATTACTATTACTTGAGTAAATTTGAAAATAGTTAATATGTTTTAGAGTGTTGAATGAATATTTTAGATTTTGTTTCATATAGGTAGTTTATATTTAAAGAGTGTTAGATGGTGTTGGATGTTACAATAGGTAGTATGTAGTACGATAGAATTTATATGGTGTTGATTATGAAGTAAGTAGTTTGTGGTACTTTCATGTACAAAGGATTGGATCTTTCCAAAAAATTATCTCTGATCTGATTCATAACTCTAGACAAAAGCATTTATCTATAATCCAAAAAAAGTATTAATGTGTAATTGACTAATAAAATGTAATTGATTATGGGGTCAAAATGTATAAGATTTGAATAAAGTATAAAAATGTATATTAGGGGGGAGGAGTTAGTAATTGGGTAGGTTAATTTAGTGATCATGAGGCGCCTATGTCGAATCATGTAAAATATTAATTTTTATAGGATGTGTCATAGAGTTTTGTTTAATTACATCTAAAATTTGGAAGTGTGATTGATCATGTAAATTGCCACATCAACATATTTAATGAGAACTATCTTTAAAATGAATGCAAAATGTAAAAACCTTTAAATGACTATAAATTATTTTGAACAAACCGTTATTCAACATATAAATGAACCAATTATTAAACACAAAAATATTATAACCCTAAATCTAATTATAGATAACTCTTATATTCAAAATAAAGAACTGCTAAAAAATTAATGAACCCCAAAATTACTTAAACCTAACCTGGCTACTTCATTTCTCTACCACACTAATACACATAGGACTGGCAATCTAAATACCAAGGCGGGCATGAAAAACATGACATGAACTTTGTGAAAGGGTAGAGGAGGTTATGTTCAAATGGAACAAATTAGAGAACTAAAAATGGAGGAACAAGTTGAATATGACCATTGGAAGGTACACTAAAGATCACACTGAATTAGAAAAAAGAGGTTCTGTGATGGCTCTATTTAGTTGTGGAATGAAGGCTATTTCAGTTCCTCCATTATTGTACTTACTATTAGAGGATCATTTTAATCTTAATAATTCTTCATTATGTGTAAAGTGGTATAGAAATATTTCTTATTTTTAATTTTAGATGAGATAATATTTAAGAAAATAATGTTTATGGACTATATTTATTAAATGTAATTTTTTTAAAATTCATTCTTAATATTTTTTATATTATATTAATTTTTTAATATTTTCTTATCTTTCAAAAAAGGTCTGAGAAAAACCACCCACAACCAGATTTTAAATTTTGTAGATATAAACATTTCGCATACAAATGGATCCCAACCAAAATGCACATGCCCATGATATTAAAACAACTCTACTAATTGTAGTTATAGAGTAATAGAAAAGGAAGTGATTTATTGTGTGAGTTTTATTTTAAGAGATAAGATATATGGAGAGTATTCATTTTGTAAAAATCTTTAAGATGTTGTGTTGTGTTTTTGGTTATTGTATTTATGTTTTGAGGGCAACCATACTATAGAATATATCAATTGATATTTTTGAAGGGACAATTTTAGTTATTGATGCATCAAAATGTGAGCTCCACTTAAGTTCAAATATTTGTGGGAAACTGTACAACTAGGATATGTAGAATTAGTAGATGTGATTACATTAAATGTATTAACTAATTAACAAAAATGGAATATAAAGTAAATATAAAAAAAGACAATGAGACTGTTTTTAATTCAATGTGCAAGTAATCAAGCAATATTAACTAGAAACAATGGTGTTATACATTTTAAGAAAGCATAAAAACTACTCATTAATGCATACCAAGGTATACAAATTATCAATTACAAACACAATTTTTTTTAAAAAAAGAGTAAAATTGAATAGTGAATTTGTAAACAATTTTTTGACAAAAGTGAAACATTTGGTTAAGTCAAATGAAGACTTAGGGTGAAAATGTGGTTGACAAGCATGTCATAGAAAAATCTCTGCTAAAATAAGGATGAAGAGTAATGGAGAAAACTTAGAAAAATCATTTTCCTCTAAAAAGCAAGCCTAAAAAGTAAAAGAAATCATTTTTCTAAGAATTATAATAAGAATGAATCTAGAGACTACTCTAGCAATAAAATGAATTTAGAGGTGATTACAAACTTTAGAGAAAGAGGTAGTGATTTCAAAGGTAGTGTGGGAGGAAGAGGCATGGATAATGGGGTAGATAAAAAAATATAAAAGGAATGTTCAATGCTTTCATTGAAATAAGTTTGGATAGTGTAAATTAAAATGCTGGAGTAAACAAGTTGAAATAGAAAAAAATGTTCAAATATAGTTGAAGATAAACAAAATTTTTTCATTTCTTGTTTCAAAATAAATGCTAATGAAGGGTACTCCCCTTACAATCTGAAACTCACAATGACAACAAAGAATTGCACAAACAATATGCAAGAAGGAAACAAAGGTTTTCTATTATCACTGAAATAAAAATGAAATTACTTTACAATTGCCATCACATGGGTGTTTTGATTACATAAATCTGTAAATCTACAAATCGGAGCCACAATCCACTCTACTCTGCCCCCTCTCTGTAACCCCCATTCACATCCTTTATTTGGAAGGTGTAACAGCCCTAGAATCTTCTAGAAAGTGTAACTTCCTCAAGAAGATATTTTGAAATTTTATTAATTTTGGTAGTACAACTTTGTAGGGTCATAACTTTTGATCTGACCATCGAATTTTCAATTATAATACCTTTTTGGAAAGCTCCCAAGAACGCAAACCCCCAAAAGTAATATTGATAGGTAGACCACTTTCATTTTTCGCCAATTTTCAAGCCCATCTAGAGCCTCTAAGTGCCTCAAAATTGACTTTGAATATTTTGATAGGATTTTTAGAAATTGAAATTTTAATATCTCTCAAATGGAAAATGGTATAGAAGTGATTTCTTTGCCATTGGCTTCAATTTACCATTCTAGAGGTCTGTGTAAGATTTAGTGCCCAACCATGCATAAATGCAAACTTACTAAAAATAATAACCCTACCAAATTTATCCCTTATTGAAAAGAAACACCATTTTTTTGGGTGATACAAGATTGCTCTTACACCTTGGATGCTCCTGCATCAAATGCAACTAAGAGTAATAAATGGTACATTAATTCTAGATGTTCTCCTCATATGACATAGAAAGAAAATATGATTATGAATTTAGATGAGAAGCATAACACCATAGTGGTATTACAAGATGATAAATCTAACAAAATCATAGGCAAGGATAATGTTGTAGTGACAACCAAAATTGGTGAGTTTAAGAAATGAAACATGATTGGCTCCATCACTTGAAAATAATTTATCTTTTGGAAAATTCTTTGAACAAAAATATTAAGTGGATTTTGTTGAAGATGAGAGCATAATGAGATATAAATTGAAAAGGAGTAAAGTTATTATGAGAAGAAAGATGGCAGATGATAAGATGTTTCCTCTCTATTTCACTCAAGGATCCCAAGCATTAAGGACTAACAAAATTAATAAAATTAGAATAAATGGAACCAAATATATAAGCATCTTGGTTTTAGTGTTTACTTTTACTCAACAAAATGAGAATGGTTGAAAGATTTTCTTTCATCGAGAATATAAAAGAAGTGTGTGAAGAGTGTATTGTTGGAAAACAACATAGAGTTAGCTTTCCAATCAATAAGTCTTGAAAAGTTAAAGCTCTAGATGAGATAATTCATATGGAATTGTATGGTCCCATAGAAACACCTTTAAACAAATCAAAGTATTGTCTAATCTTCATTGATGATTACTTAAGAAAAACTCCAGTATATTGTTTGACTTTAAAATTAAAATTATTCAAAAAGTTTATAAAATTTAAGAAGTTGGTTGAAAATTAAAGTGGTAATACATCAAAGTAATCAAATCAAATAACAAAGGTAAGTTCAAATCAAATCAAATAACAAAGGTAAGTGTAAATCAAATCAATATCTTTTTTTTCGTAGAAATCATGAATTCAAGAGAGAGTTCACTACTTCCTACACTCCATCAAAATAAAGTTTCTAAAAGAAATAATAGAATTATTGTTGAGATGAAAAGGAGTGTGATGAAATAAACTAATTTGGATAAAAAATTTTGGACAAAAGTCTAGTATATACAACAATGTATTTTCTAAACAAGAGTCCTACAACAGATAGTTAAAGAAATGATTTGTCAACAACCCTAGTCTAGAATTAATTCAAAAGTTAATTATTTAAGGACATATGAATTTATTCCTTATGCACACATGCCAAAAGAAAAAACATCTAAGTTTAATGACAAAGGCCTAAATTATAGTTTTATTGGGTATGCATTAGAAATTAAATCATATAGGTTATATGATGTACTAGAGAATAAATTAGTGATAAGTAGAGATGTGATATTTAATGAAGAGGCATAATACACCAAAGAAAAAAATAAAAATAAAAATAGTGATTAATACATTTGAAGAAGATAAAGAAAAATAACGTGAATCCTCTTGTCAAAATATAAAAAAGTATCATAGATATTATTTAGAAGTAAAAGAATCATCCACCAACTTTTATGTTGAGCTCATATTTTGAGAAAATAGTAACAAGGTCACAAGTAAAAGAGAACTATTCTTTGATGACTCAAATAATTGATAGTCTTAAGAAAATAAGAGTGCATTGAAGTAATAGATAATAAAACAAAAACAATTAAAAGAAATGACACATGGGATTTAGTCTAGTTACCTCTTTATAAGGAAGTTGTTGGTACAAGGTGGGCATGCAAAAAATTGATGGAAATATTGATAATTATAAGAGTGGACTAATAGCTAAAGGGTACACTCAATAACAAGGTATTGTTTACATTGAAAGATATTTTCTTGTAACATGAATGCATATCATATGAACAATACTAACCTTTGCAACTAAAAAAGGTTGGATAGTTTATTGATTGGAAGTGAAGACTGATTTTTTGAATGGTTATATTGATGTTTAGATGTTTATGTGATGCGAACTAAATGATTTGAAATACATTTTAAAGAATAATATGTTTATAGATTGAAGAAGGCCTTGTATTGTCTTAAGTAAGCACCAAGGGTATGATATTCTAGAATTGTTCATTTACATATCAATTTTTTTTATAAAAAGTTAGTTGGATAACTTAGATAGTAATATTCTTATCTTATTTATCTATGTGGATGATCTTATCTACACTAGGAACAATTCAAACTTATTTATAAATCATGATTATAGAGTTTAAGATGATGGATTTAGGACAAATACATTATTTTCTTGCTATAGATATATGGTAAAATGAAGATAGAATATTCACATCTAGAAAAAATATGCTTCAAATAGATTGTAAAGATTTAAGATGAAGGGCTGCAAACCAATTGCAATACCTATTAAAATTTGACTAAAGTTGTAAAATTTAAATGAATCAAATATAATGAACCCTACTCAATATAAATAGTTGATTAAAAACTTAATCTATTTGACTACTACCAAACCAAAATTCATATTTTCCAAGTTGTAACATAAATCCTTTTTTGTTAGTATTTTTAAAATATTTTTTGAAATTTTAGTTATCTTTCTCTCACACTTGCCTGGGTCTCTCCTCCATGTCATTGCAAATATTAGATTCCTTAGTGTCATTTTTGGAACATTTGTTAGTTTAAGGGTTATGTATATTAGTGAGTGCACTAATTTCAGGGTCCTCAATCCTTCATTTTCTATTATGTTTTCTTATTCCCTCCTTGCACTTGTTGTTGGAGGTTCTTTGATTGTGCCCATATTTTTTATGGTAATTCAAAGGTTTATCCCTCTTTCCACACCACTTCCGGTGTTGTGGGTGCTATGATTAATGTCCCTCATGTAGTTGTTACTCCTTCCCTACAACCTTTTCTTGGGAATAGAAGTGCTTCTATTGTGGTCTTTGTTCTGAAGGCTAATGTTATTCTAGATGCCTAACCTAGTTACACAAATGGTGCCTCTATTTGAATACTAGTGGTTAGAAATCATATGCTAAAATTATAAGTATTAGGGGCTTCTCGTCCTATTCAAGTGAAATTATAACCTCTCCCCTATTTTAAATCTTTTGTGGAGGTGATTTATAGATAGGATGTGGTTGAAAATAAATTTTTTTATCTATGTAGGGGCTTAATTTAGAGATCAACCATTTTTGGCCTTCTCTTCTCAATATACATAAATGAGTCTTGGATTCTTGGAAGCCTTCCATTGTGGGAAAGATTGAACTCTTCCCTTCAACCAAAGGTTTCTTCATTGTGTCTTTTGACTTATCAAAGGGTAGGGATTTGGTGCTTAATGGTAAGTTGTGGATATGGGATGAACACTTTCTTTTTTTAAGCCTTGGACTCCTTCCTTCAACCCCCTTTTTGAACCACTCAATGAGAGACCTATGTGGGTTTGACTTCTACATCTTTCTCTTTAGTTTTGGGAATATTCTTGCTACGAGGCCATAAATAACTATATTGGTTGCTTCTTGAAGGTTGAATCTACTATTTCCTACATGGGTTACTTAATGCTTGCTCACATTTTGGTGGATATTTACATATTCAAGCCTCTTCACGAGGATGTGGTTTTGGTGGTGGAGAATAGAATTTGGAATTGACCACTTGATTATTAGGAATCCCCTTACAATATACATGAATTTTTTGATTGACCACTTGGATATTGAGTGCTCACTCTCCATGTATAAAGGTGTGAAAATATGGTGGAAGAATACTTATGAGGATCACTTGAATACATGCATTTTACTCCTTGGTTGATGGGTCCTATCTTGATGACATTTCTTCTCATGATGTTGGTTCTCAATCTAATAATATGACCCTTGTGAGCCCCAACCCTATCACCCCATCGACTCCTATTGGTGAGTCTCAAACAATTTATCATACAATTACTTAACATTTATGCATGTGGCTTTGGATTTACCTCAATCTACTCTGGTGGTGGTCACTCATTGTTTGGCCACTCCACCTTGAATCTCCATCACTCCTACACACATAATTAGGCCTTCTATGGAGGAATCCCACCACTTCTCCTTTATCTAAAGACAAATATGAGTATTTATTTGGATTATTGTACAAAGGAGGAATAAATGTCTTCCCTAATCTATCTCTCAATCTCACACTAGAATCCTTGTTGGTTTTTAGGTAGTTGTGCTTGGTAGTTTGTTTGTACTTGTGTCTATCTCTATTTTATTTTGATGGGTTTTTTGTTAGTTTCATATCTAATAGTACTTGTATTTTTTGGTTGGATATTTCATTGTAAAAGGGTTCAAGCCCTTTTAAAAATCCACTTTTTACCAATATCAGAAACATTCATATTTGTAGCGAGCTTGGTATGAATGTTCATGTCAAAACCTAAGGAGACAAATTAGAGTGTATCTAAGAAGATTCGTAGGTATATTATAAGGATATTGAGTTATGGTCTTCAATTTTAGCATTTAGAGGATAGTATATTATTTGGATGTATTGATTCAAAATTAGGTAGGTTCCAAAAATGACCTTAAGTTTATTTCTAGATATACATTTAGATTTGGTTATGTAGTATCTTCTTAGAAGTCCAAGAAACCATCTATTGCATCACTTTCTATAGTAAAGCTAGAGTACAAAGTTTCTAACTTTATAGCTTGTCAAGCAGTATAGTTGAGAAAATTGTTACAGGATATGTAGTATATGCAAATCTATCAAAACACCTTATTTTATGGTGATAACTAGAATACCATATATATGAAATAATTCAAATTTTCATAATAGGACTAACCATATTGGGATCCAACATCACTACATTAAAGAGTTGATTAAAGGAAGACTAGATAGGATTATATAGTAGATGTATCCAATAAGCCACTAGTTCATGACATATTTTATAAAAATTGAGATTTGATTCATGTTCTTCCCAATAGTATCATGAGGAGAATACTAAATAATAATTCCTATTGATTGTGTATGTCACATGTTTTTTTGTTATGTTTAGTTAGTAAGCAATTAGCACACAATTAATCAATTATTAGTTAGCAATTACATTAAATTCTTCATTTAACTTATTCTTAAGTAATATTATATATAATAAATCATTTTCATTCTTAAAATATATAATTTAAGAGAATATATGTGTGTGTGTGTGTGTGCGCGCGCTATAAATTAATACTCTTCATTATTTATATTATTAGTCTATTTCTTTTATATTGACAATAAATATTTTCTTAAAAACTTATTAAAATTTAAAAGTATATGAAAAAATTAACACATAATCAGACACAAGTTATGAAAATTTATTTTTAACTTAAAGCCTATTGAAACAACTTATAGTCTCTTGGCTATTATTTTAAGAAAATCCATGTATGGAAATATATTTTCTTATTAAAATAAAAATTATGATATTGATTCCCTTGGTGATTTTTATATTCAAAAGAATTAAAACATTCATCTTTACTTGGTTTAACTTCCTAATTTTAATTAAAATATTTTTTGAGAACTGATTATTTCATGTAGTTGATTTTAATAAAAATAAATAAAATACTTTTTCAGAATTATTTAGGTTAATCAATGGGTCTTTGATCTAATGGTGAAGTTGAATGAATTTAAATGAATCCACTAGAGATCCAATTTTGTTGAATGCAAGGCCCCGACGTCATAAGGGACGAGGCTAGGATATTTCCCTAGGTGAATTTGGTGGATAAATGTCCCTTAGTCCTTGGCTCTTAGCCTAAGAGGTTTTAGCACAAAGGCTTGTCTCCCATATTGAGTAGTTAAAATTTCTTTGTGGATGATATAAAATCCTCCATCAATTTTTCTGTTTAGATTAATTAATGAGTTGAAAATTAATAATATAACATTAATTTAATTAAAAGAGTTGGGTTTTTAAATAATATTAAAATATTTATAAATAATGAATTTTGAAAAAGGCATAGGCATACTTAGTTATAGAGATATGACAAGTAGAATATTTGATGTGTATTATATTATTTAATTTTAATTTTATTATCTAATTTAATTATTATGCTCTAAAAAAATAGATATTGAACTTTACTCCATTTTAATTTAATCTTGTACTTGTGACTTTGATCTCTACATTTGCGACCTTAAACATATTTCTATAGTTCTAAACCCACTTTGTAACCTTAATGTTTACATACTTGTTTTTTAAAATCTTTTTCATCTCTGATATTTGATCATGGTGGTGCTTAGAAGTACCATTAGTAATTGCTATGCTAGAGAAGAGATGTTGAATAGGTTCTCATCTTGTTTCTTAGTTAATCCATTTTATTGTTTCAATAATCTAAAACAAGTTTGAATCCATACCAACTAGAAATGTGAATGCCTATATGTATCTTGAAAATTTTAGATGTTAATGCAATACTCTCAAAGAAATTATATGTGACAATTAAATAAAAGATAATGAATATTAGAGATGAGTTATGGTTTTTTCATTTAATACAACACTCTAGTGTTTAAATTTATTTATTTTTGCTTCATTCAATAGACAATAATTAATTGAATTAGGCCCATGATAAAATTTGAATTTATAAACTAGGGGGCCAATGCTACGTGTGAAATTGTAAAGTAGGTTCAAGGCCATGTTGGTGTTTTCCCAGTACACCTAAGGAATCTCTAAAGAGTATCCAACTCTTATGTTTAATACCCTTAAAGCAAATGGCCAACTACCAAGATTCAGTTGAGGACTTAAATCTTTTACTCTTTAGGCTTTGTGGGACCTAGGAGGGTGTTCCTTTTATCATTTTATTTGAATATTTCAATAAATGACATAGAAAATCACAGATCAGTTCCTATAAGGGGTAAACAACACAATTCACTCAAAGGTTGGCCAATCTTTAAGCAAATATCCATCCATTTACTAGGAACATGGAAATCTCACATACATGCTTCATTGTAGATAATTTTAAAAGATTCGTATTCTAACCCTGAATTGACAATCCAATATGTTATTATCGTTCAAAATGAAAATACCATGAAAAATAGGCCAGTGTCTTCATCTATTGGGTAATGGAGTTATACATATTACAACCTGTCATGCAAAAATTCTTTAAATTTGATAATTATAGAATATTTCCACAAGAACTTGCATTATGAAAACTCTCTACATATAATTCATCACTTCTTACAAAATTCTCAGTAAATCATCACAAGCTCATGACCTCACTTAAACAATTAATTGATTCATTGAACCAAAGAAGAAATGAAGACATGCATTCAAATGAAACATCTGAAGATGAACCAAACACACTTGATATTATATTCAAAACTTGCAAAATGTTTTATAGAGAAGAGTAAATGAACTATATATGGAATTTACTTTCGATATCAGTAATTTCTACAAAACTCATTAAGATTTTCATATGCAGAATTCAAAACCCAGACAATTTGACTACCCTATTTTCTGGTATTCTTCTTTTTTTTAACCCTTTTACACACTAGACCTAAAGACTCAAAATGTTAGAACCCCTTGAAAATGAGCCCTGAATTCCCTTTTATAGAACAAGGGAGCCAACAAGCTTCAGGCTTGAAATGTAGTTACATTACAAAAAAAACATTTCATATTGCATTTCAGCTGCATTTCAAAATTCCCCACATGATAATTCTGTTGAAACGAGGAAAGCCAAAATTGCCACAACCGCCATGAGGAAGAAGCAAAGTACCACCAAAATTTTCCTCGACCGCCATGTAAGGATTTAGACCAATGCCCATACTATCACAAGCACACACAATCAACATCCAATGGCCCAAAAATCTGCCACACACATAGAGAAGGAAAACGACCACCATTGAAATCACTCATCAACTCAAAATTATTATTCACCACCACCTTTTCACTAACCAGAAGCCCTTTTACTAGCAACACACACACCACGATACACACACCCACTTCGTGTTGTGGCAAGGGTTAGGGATGAAACTTCAACCCCTTCCTCATCCTTTTCTCACTTTAGCATGGTCCCATCACACTTGCTTGGAGTCCTGACAACCAGAGGCTGAACAGATAACACCTTAGCTCCAGGAGATGGAGCTTGACCCAGGGTCTCGAGGTATTGATGGTAGCCAGAGTTTGTCTCCATCTTGGTCTCTGATGAACTCTCCGTGATGTTGATGGGAAAATTCTATCATTCAAAGGAGCCACAACCATACCGAGCTTGCGCTAAACTCTGCTAGAAGGCTCAACAGTCTCTTCTCCTTTTGCTTCCACTGCCTTCGAGCTCTCAACTTGGCCTCTCAAACGATAGTTGCATTTGGTGCAATAGGCACAAAAACCTTTCCTTGGACATCCTCATGTGTGCATTTCTTTTGTTCCAAGTCCTCATCATGGGACCTCTGTGACCTTAGTCGGGAAGACCTCCGTACCACAACCGATGGAACACCAGGATTGCTCATTCTACTACAAGAAAGTATACACTCAAACTTCGACTCTCTGCACAAACTTGAATACTTGATGATTAATTGCTATGGAGAAAATAACATCTCACCACTTCTATTTATTGAGCAATGTGATGATATCAATCATGAATGCTTAATGAAAAACACACATGCAAACTGGTCAATTCGTTGGCATGCGTATTGTCACTGTTTAATTCCCAAGTGCATGGAAATCTGTAGATTGTATTTCATGATTACTAGCAATTAAGTCTCCACACGCACGAAGATCAATTTGATCGCACTCGCAAAGAGTATATTATTAATGTCCACTAGTTGCAGAATGAAATGACTATCACGTTCTATTTTATTAACTTTGAATATTGACCGTTGATCTCACAACAAGATGGCAGATCAGATGGCTCCATTTAGGTTGACAAGGTTTGAAATCCAGCAGTGCTTCACTGATTTATCCTCGACCAATGGCGTTAACCCACCTCAGATGGAAACTTCTCCATTAGCGAGCTCCATCCATCTCACAAACTGAGTGGATTGATCCAGGTGTTGAGATCTCATAGATCTCATAGTTTTTAATGAGTGTTCACTTTCTCCTCACGAGCCAACAGGGAACAGTGGAGATTATCCCTTACATTTGATCTTGGCCATCGGTTTAAAACCACGGGCCATGAACTTGATAGTGGAGATTGGGGCCCATGTCCGTATGAAGACACATGTCTTTATTTTTCTATTCTCGCACTACATAACTGACCAACATTTATCACCCGCGAGCTAGTGGGGTATGGTTAGGATCTCTTCCCACAACCTTGAATCTCAAAACCTGCACACACGACAAGGTTAACATTTAATAAAGGGTCTTTGTTAGGCCGATAGTGACATGACCCTCACAGGTTGATGACTTAAGCTAAGATCATTGGGGAAGATTAAAAATTGAATTTAGGAAATAGCTAAGGTCGATGGGCCGACTTGGTGACTAACACTCTTAACCAAAGGGGCCAATAGGAAAACACATATGATGACTCAAGTGATAACTCAAAGAACCAGAAAATGGCAAGGCAGGTCAATGCAATATTAGAAGATTTGAATTCTTTCAAGGGAAAAACCCTACTCACATATGGGGACAAGGGTTTTGTGTGCCAATAGGGCCTATGGGCTGCTTAAAAATTTGCAAATTTTGGAAGCTCCATCAGTGGCTCATGCTTGGGGATGTATAAGCCCAGTGGGTATAGTGAGAATTTGAATCTCAGGTTGAAGCATAATAGGTTATAAGAACAAAACCAAAGACCTTTCCTAGAGAAGGCAAGCAGACACAACATAAAGAAAACACACCGGACCAACCTATGTACACTATTTATAGAATATACATTACAATTTACTTCAATAAATTGGTGGCCATAGCCCCCAAAATCCAAGGAGAATTCTTTCCTCTGTCAAACACTTTAGCCTATTTTATTGGTAATGGATCCATATGAACATTATGCAATTCCAAGCTACTAGCATCATCACAATCAACACTGCCTATGAATTTTAATATAACATTGCTACATTCATCCTTCTCAACCATAGGTTCATCAAGCTGGAGTGAGAAGATGAAACATTCACACTCCACACTGTCATGAAGTGTAGAATCACATTCCACTTGCTCATTAAACTTAAAAGCCTCATAAACATTTTGGCTTATATCTAGCCAATCTTCTATAAGATCAGAGAAAATGAAAACATGATCTAGCATGTCCTTAATCCATTTATCACAAGTGTTGTCTTCATGAGATGAAAGAAGTTCCATGATAATGTCCATAAGAAAGGGAACATCTGCAAAAAGCTCCACTGCAGCTTCATACTAAATCATATCATTCCCCTGGTTACCTATTCCTCTGAACTACTCCTCGCATGGATGAAATAATCCTACAATACTAACTTATTATGTAGAATCATCAAGTAATTCCTTCTCCTTAGTGTAACATAATGTTGTATGAGTGTCCATGCTTTTATCTTGATTTACCTCTTGGTCTCCTAAAAGTGGACTTCCTTTTATGTCAAGGAAAACATCATCATGTGGAACATGAATAGCTGGAATCTCAATTATCTTTTCAAGTACATAGCCAGTCACCATAGGAAAATCAGTACAATCATCTACACCCCCTTTTACATCCCTGCTACATTCAAAGCTGACATCATAATCATGAACTTCTTTATCATGTGAGCTATTGTCATATTTAGACTCTAGCAAGTCTAAGGAATTCTCTTGATACTTATCAAGCACAATTTGCTTAATCACATGTTGGGAAGCTAATTCACCAGTGTTTGTGTCTCCATATCCCCCGTTTAACTGGGAGACCATCAAGTCAAGGGTGACATTTTCAAAGGAAAAGTTTCCAACCTTAATATCACCTTGAATTTTGTTTGTTTCATCCATGACACATCCACTAGTAGAACTTGTTAAATACTCATTAGGGGTATCTTCAAAAATAGGATTGCTTCTATACCAATAAGGATTATCATTTATAACCTCATTGTCTAATGCAGGTTCATCAAATAAAGGATTTTTCCATACCTTCATGACAATTGCGTGTATTTCATCTTCATTAGTATCAGGATTCAAACAATTCTGATCATCAGTGCATTCCAATTTAGTGTAATCACTTGAAGAACAAAGATAAACATTCTCAACATCCTCCTCATCATTTACACTTGCAATAATTGATCCACATTCAGAGAATTATTCACATGAAGAGTACTGCTCACTGCCTAGGAAACACACACCCTCAAGGCTGTTAACATATCCCCTACTAGAAACAAGGGATTCCATCTCCACTTCATAAGAAGAATCATATTCAATAGAAGACTATCCAAACTCGATCTCATCACTTTGATTCCTCATTTGTGCCATCTCTTTGAAACCAAGTGGATTCCCCTCACTAATTGGTGTATGATGAGTATTGACTGAATTAGTTTGTGAGGTTTCACCATGCACTTCTTGTGTTTTCTCATAGCTTATGACATCCCAAGGAAGATAATCAGGTATTACCTCCTTGTTCTCGCACTCTATCTCTTCATCCTCATCACTGCTACTGGCACTTGCTTCTATGTTGCTTGTAAAATAACAACATTCAACAGTTAGTTGCTCAAAGTTTGATACTTCTCCTTGATGTGTCAATCTCAGTCTTTGATTCTCCTTACTATGGCAATTATTTCCCACATTCTAGGAGACAACTAGGGGCATATGACCATTCTCAATTTCTTCCACACTATCTATCCAATCTATTACTTGATCAAGGCTATGAGGCTTTTGATTCTCAGACCACTGGCTTGATCCTAATATGTAAGCTTCACAAAACAAATTGATGCATGTATTAAATCACTAGGCCTGAAAATCTTGGGTATCTCCATCAGAACATCCAAAAATCTAGAAAAAAAGTCATATGGTGATTCATTCACATGTCTCTTCATTTCATACAACTTTCTAATAGAGAAAATCAAGTCAGCCTTCTCCATCCTTGGTTGGTGTGAGGTTGATGCTTGCTCATATTCTGCACCTAGTGGGAGTAATGTAGATGCAACATCTATGGGCTCTTTTTCTTGACAATTTTTTTTACTTCCTAATTGGTTTGGCTCACTAGCCTAAATGCTATTGAAACTACTACTAGCAATCACAGGTCCTCTCATGATTGAGTATTTCAAATTATTCTCAATGTTCATATCCTCTTGGTATGCTTGTTGTAAGGTGGAAGGATCTTTATCTCTTAACAAGAAGCTCATTTTAATACCAAATGCTCCCAAATATACAACCAAACACTCTACATCATTTGGTCTCATGTGCTCAGGGATTTCCCTTATGACCTTGGAAAATATAAGGTTGAAAGAAGGGAACAATTCCTCCTTATCCCTAGAAATCTCCATGAAATTATTTCTTGTAACACTTGGGTTTATCCTTTCACCAAACTGGTCCATAAAGGCTGCCTTAAGTTCACTCCAACAATGTATAGAAGAAGCAGGAAGAAAAGAGAACCAGCCTCTTGCATCTCTTTTCAGAGATTGGACAAATAAGCTTCATAACCACATCTTCACAATCTATCTCATAATCACCCATCACATCAGTGAATTCTTGCACATGCCTACTTGCTGACTCTAACTTGTCACCACTGAATCTTGGTATTTTGTCCCTGACTTTGGGTGGTACCATATATGGGTAATCATAGATATTGTCAAAGCTAATTTCCTTGTACCTATCAATATTGAAATTGCTGTGGTGAGACAATGACTGTTCACCTTGCATGTCCTTTTCCATATTTGTGCCAGATGAGGTGAATTGATAACTTGTCCTTATTTCTTGAAAAGGAATTTAGAATACTCCAAGAAAACATACAATATTATCCCAATTCCTTTCACAAGATATGATCCTAAGCTTATAGCATATGTGCTTCTTACAAATGCTACCTAAGATCTAACAATTTGACATGCTCCTTTCATCATTATGAAGAAATTCAACTTGTACATAAATAATGCTAAAATATTACTATCATTCCCTCATCTAGTGCTAATTCAATCCTTAGGGAATCATTTACATCTCTAGCATGGGAAATTTATCTTGAATTACCAATAATACACTCCTATGTCTTCAAATTCTATGAAAATACCTAGTAATTTGTAACATGTGACTATCCTTTGCCTTGTAAGTTGCAGATCCGATCAATTAATGTATGCTTTGATAGGTTCTTTGAAACAGAGTCACCACCTCCTTTTGGAGGAATGAACTTCAAGTAAGATGAAGTTTCTTTGTAAGTAGTACATGTTATGGGATATCCTCCATAGTAGAGTCACATTCAGATCCTTTAGTCTTTGCTGCACTCAAAATATTCGCTAGGTTCTAGAATTTTTTATTATCCAATCAAGATGTTTAGGTTCACTTCACTCTTTGAATCTGCATTTTGTATCTATGTTTGGAGAATGAGAATTTCCATAGCAAAGTCGCCATTCTGTTGGTGTTTTCCTAGTATACCTAAGGAATCTCTAAAGAGTATCCAACACTTATGTTTAAGACCCTTAAATTGAATGGCCAATTGACAAGATTCAGTCGAAGACTGAAATCTTCTACTCTTCAGGCTCTGTGGGACCTATGAGGGTGTTCCTTTTATCATTTTATTTGAATATTTCAATAAATGACATAGCAAATCATAGATTTGTTCCTATAAGGGGTAAACAACACAATTCACTCAAAGGTTGGCTAATCTTTAAGCAAATATCCATCCATTTACCAGTAACATGGAAATATCTCACATACATGCTTCATTGTAGATAATTTTAAAAGATTCATATTCTAACCTTGAATTGACAGTCCAATATGTTATTATCGTTCAAAATGAAAATACCATGACAAATAGGCCAGTGTCTTCATCTATTGGGTAGTGGAGTCATACATATTACAACCTGTCATGCAAAAATTCTTTAAATTTGATAATTATGGACTATTTCCACAAGAACTTGCATTATGAAAACTCTCTACATATAATTCATCACTTCTTACCAAATTCTCAGTAAATCATCACAAGTTCATGACCTCACTTAAACATTTAATTGATTCATTGAACCAAAGAAGAAATGAAGACATGCATTCAAATGAAACATCTGAAGATGAACCAAACATATTTGATATTATATTCGAAACTTGCAAAATGGTTTACAGAGAAGAGTAAATGAACTATATATGGAATTTACTTTCGATATCAGTAATTTCTACAAAACTCATTAATATTTTCATATGCAGAATTCAAAACCCAGACAATTTGACTACCCTATTTTTTTGGTATTCTTCTTCTTTTCTTACCCTTTTACACACTAGACCTGAAGACTCAAAATGTTAGAACCCCCAGCAAATGAGCCCTGAATTCCCTTTTATAGAACAACGAAGCCAACAAGCTTCAGGCTCGAAATGTAGTTACATTACAAAAAAATCATTTCATATTGCATTTCAACTACATTTCAAAATTCCCCACATGATAATTCTGTTGAAATGGGGAAAGCCAAAATTTCCATAGTTGCCACAAGGAAGAAGCAAAGAACCACCAAAATTTTCCTTGACCACCATGTAAGCAGCCAGACCAACGCCCATACCACCATGAGCGCACACAATCAACATCCAACGGCCCAAAAATCTGCCACACACGTAGAGAAGGAAACCAACCACCACTAAAATCATTCATCAACACAAAAATCTTATTCACCACCACCTTTTCACTAACTAGAAGCCCTTTTACCTACAACACACACCATGACACATATGCCCACTTTGTGCTGTGGTGAGGGTTGGGGATAAAAATTCAACCCCTTCCTCATCCTTTTCTCGCTTTAACACGACCCCATCACACCCGCTTGGAGTCCTGACTGCCAGAGGTTGAACAAACGACACCTCAGCTCCAGAAGATGGAGCTCCACCCAGGGTCTCGAGGTATTGATGGTAGCTGGATTATGTCTCCATCTCGATCTCTGATGAAATCTCTATGATGTTGATGGGTGAATTATGTCATCTGATGGAGCCACAACCATATCGGAGCTTGCGCTAAACTTTGCTAGAAGGCCCAACAGTCTCTTATCCTTTTGCTTTCATCACCTTCGAGCTCTCAGCCTGGCCTCTCAAATGATAGCTACATCTGGTGGCAACAGACACACAACCCTTTCCCTAGACATCCTCATGGGCACATTGCTTTTGTTCTAGGTCCTCATCATGGGACCTCTATGAGCTTAGTTGGGAAGACCTCCATACCAAAACTGATAGAACACCAAGCTTGCTCATTCTGCTACAATAAAGTATACACTCAAACTTTGGCTCTCTGCACAAACTTGAAGACTTGACAATTAATTGCTATGGAGAAAATAACAACTTGCCACTTCTATTTATTGAGCAATGTGATGATATCAATCATAAATGCTTAATGAAAAACACACGCGCAAACTAGGAAATTTGTTGGCATGTGTATTGTCACCATTTAATTCCCAAGTGCATGGAAATCTACAGATTGTATTTCATGATTGCCAACAATTAAATCTCCACACACACAAAGATTAATTTGATAGCACCCGCAAAGAGTATATCATTAATGCCCACTGGTTGCAGAATGAAATGGCTATCACGTGCCATTTATCAACTTTGAATATCGACCGTTGATCTCACAATGAGATGGTAGATCAGACGACTCAATTTAGGTTGACAAGGTTTGAAATCCAGCGATGCTTCACTAATTTATCCTCGACCAATGGCGTTAACTCACCTCAGATGGAAACTTCTTTGTCAGTGAGCTCCATCCATCTCACAAACTGAGTGGATTGATCCACGTGTTGAGATTTCATTGATCTTGCATTTTTTAATGAGCGTTCACTTTATCCTCGTGAGCCAGTGGGGAACGGTGGAAATTATCCGCAACATTTGATCTCGACTGTCAGTTTAAAACCACGTGCCATGAACTTGAGAGTGGAGACTGGGCCCCACATCCGTATAAAGACACGTGTCTTTATTTCTCTATTCTCACACTGCATAACTAGTTGACATTTATCACCTACGAGCTGGTAGGGTACGGTTAGGATCTCTTCCCACAACCTTGAATCTCAAAACCTGTACACACGACAAGGTTAGAATTTAATAAAGGGCCTTTGTTAGGTCGACGGTGACATGACCCTCACAGGATGATGACTTAAGCTAAGATCATTGGGGAAAATTAAAACTCAACTTTAGGAAATAGCTAAGGTCGATGGGCCAACTGGGTGACCGACTCTCTTAACCAAAGGGGCCAGTAGGAAAATGCATACGATGGCTCAAAGTGATAACTCAAAGAACCAAAAACTGGCAGGGTAGGTCAATGCAATATTAGAAGATTTGAATGCTTTCAAAGGAAAAACCCTACTCACATATGGGAGCAAGGGTTTTGTGTGCCAACAAGGTCTGTGGGCTGCTTAAAAATTGGCAAATTTTGGAAGCTCCATCAGGCCACACCTATAATCTTAACTAGAACTATAAATAACACCTTTGAGGGTTGGATTTGAAGTATTGAGAAATAGAGACTTAAAATTAAATAAGATATAAAATATTACACAAAAGTGCACTATTTACATACTATTAAAATAAAAATAAAAATAACATAAATTAAAAAATCCATAGAAATACACTTTTCAATCTTATAAAAATAAAAATGCTTCTTTTATTAATATTATTCAAAAAGCATAATATAGATATCATAATTTTTTAAACAAATAAAGTTTATGAAAAATATGCATTATATTATTCTAATTATCATGTAAGTCATTAAATAGACAACAATGGAAAAAAGGGTAATAAAATAAATATATATTTTTGTATTGTTCAAAGATAAATAATACAACCATGAATGTAGCAACAATGATATATTCAAAATCCAAAAAAAAAAATATTAGCAACAATGTTCAATATTTATAGCTTGAAACAATTTCAACACAACAAAAAAAAGTACTTAATCAACATTAATATAAAATAGTAGGATAAATACAAGAATCAATTCATGTAAGAGTCTAGTTTATTTTAAAATACTATTGTTTTCTTTTGATGATTAAGCCTTCATTATTATTTTTAAATATAATAATACACTATTCATATGCCTCATATGAATACTAATGTTTTCTTTTGATGAATAAGCCTTCATTATTATTTTTAAATATAATAAGGCTTATATAATAAGTCTTGATTTTAAAATACTTATGCCTCATACAAATCAAGAGATCCATATGACAAGAACTAAGCAAAAGGCCTTGATAAAGAATGCATTGAAAAAATGAGCTAGCTTGGGCTCAATAATTATCAAACAAACTATTTAAAATATATAGTATCAAGTGTTGAAAGAGAAATAAATATTTAATTGTTGATTTATATGAGCCACCATAGGGATATGAAGCATAAGTAATAAATACCTCTTGTAGGTTATGTAGTTATGAAATGGTGTATTAGGTTACCATTTCCAATATTTTCAATAGGGCTTAAAATTACTAACTTCAATTTTGTGAACCATGGGGCAATGAATTACATCAATCATAATTGGTAGGTCTCACAGTCATAATTGGAAATCCAAAATTTTAACATAGATTTAGATGGGATAAGAAATCCTTAGTAGTTTTATTGAAAAGTATAATAATATTTTGACTCATTATTTATTAAAATTCAAAGGACAAATCCAAGGGACTTTAGCTAAAGGATTACCTTGACAAGATAAAATTAGAGACCACTAGATAGACTACTAAATAGTAGAAAGGGCATACAAAAGTAATTACCAAGGCTTGATGGACTCTCAATACTTCCTAATGCTCTTGATAATAAATGTGCCTTAGATTAGAATGTTCTACTTCATAGTGAGGAAAATATGAAACTTGAGATCTTACTAAGTTGGATGCATAGAGGGTAATATAGAATAAATACAATGTTGTCTAAGAATTTATATGCATCCTCACCTTCCAAGTCCTTGATGATCCATTTAACACAAGTTACAATTCCTTTATGATGAATTGAGAGAAAGCCCAACCACCCTAACATCATGAGGGAGACAACACAATTCCCAAGAAATATAGTGAAAACCTTTGTTATTATCAAAAGAGGCCCAAAGAAAATATTTGAGCAGCCCAATCTTCAAATATAAATATTTAAAATAAATCAAACAAGAAGAATAATATACATGAGTAGCAACTATAACTAGAGCACACTTGAAATTTTCCAACTAGAGAGAGGTTTAACAATCCAAATTATTTTCAATTTTGGAGATAATAACTTGCCAAAAGTGATAGGGGAGGCTTGTAAGGAAAATTAAATACAATTAAAAAATCTCCCCATGATCAATCCATTTACAACCAAATGAATCTAACTATCATGGTTTAGGTAGAAAGGATCACTTATGATATTGAGTCTTTTTCCATTAAATACTAGAGTTTGAGGCATGATAAAATATGCCAATGTGACAAAGGGTTGTTTCACATTATGTTCTTCTTTAATTGAAGTAGGAAAAAAACCATCCACAAAGTGGCCATTAACAAGTTCGTTAGATGAATTGGGAAAGGAAATTCCCATAACAAGCTTTTGGGAGACCACACAACTCAAAATGCATCCAATGCCTTCATTTGCAAGCCTGTAAAGTGCAAGGTCTAAAGGATAGACCAAAATTACCCAAAGAGGTTAGATTGCTAATCATTTATAGTAATACAAGTAGACGTGTCAATAAAAAATATCTTAATAAAGTACACAAAATGAGGCCCAAAACATATTTCTTGAAGCATGACATGAATGAAAGGTTGAATTCAATATGGTCATATGATTTAAAAGAAATAGTTTTTGAAATAGTGCAAATTTTTGGGAGTGACAAGTCCACTCCATTCCTTCCAAGAAAATAATAATGTTGTCAAGACTATATTGGGACTTAATGAAGCTATTTTTTACTATACAAACCATCTAGGGAAGAAGAAGCCTTAGCTTGATGGTGAAGGATTTAGCAATCATCTTGTATAAGGCATTGACTAGGGTGATAGGTTTTCAATTACACATATTTCTTTTGGGTTGTTAGATTTAGGTATGAACTTAATATTACTTTAGTTAATTATGTCACCTTAATAATTTCTATTGAAATCTTCTAAATAAACTCTATATAGACATTCCCTAATATTATCCCAAAGGGCTTTATATAAATCATGAGGGAACCCATCTAATCCAATAGCTTTTTCATTCTACATGGAGAAAGCACCCTCATGTAGGTATTACTTTATGAGAATATAATCACAAAAATACATTAAGATGTGGTTACTTGAAAAGGCACCACATTCAAGAATTAGTGCAGAGTAGTGTCTCAAGCAACAATGTGATCTTAGTCCATGTAAAAAAATCTCTTAATGCTAGACAAATTGTTAAGGGATCTTAAGAATTTGTTGACCATCCTTAATATTCTTCATGGATTGATATATATAATGAACTTGAATATCATGGAAGAATTCCTTAGAGTCTTGGTTAATAATATTGTTATTGAAGCTAAGCTTTGATTTGGGCCTCTTGAGTAGCATGGGATTCAACAACCTAGTTTTGGTAATGGAGCTTGAAAACACATAGCTAGTTTTCTAAATTAAAGGATTGTACTTTCAAAAATAGTGTCTTGGTGGAGCTCTAAGTGGTGACCTTGTATGAATGGTGACAAAATGGGGCAAGATAACACTTATAAATGTGCAAGAAAAGGGAAGTGTGCATTTGATAGTGTCAATATTCCACATATCTATCCAACAGTCTCATGCATAGTACATGGATCTAGATTCCAAATACATCAAATGTGAGCCAATATGGATTTGTGAGAAAGAAATGACATGTTTCAACTAACTCTCTCTTCATGGTTTTACGTTTGGAAAGGTTTCATTCAATGAAAAACCATATTAGATAGTTGTATGAAAGGACAACATCTAATAAAGACTCAATTGACAAGGAAAAAATAGCTGGAAAAAGAGAATAAATACAAAAAGTTGATAGCATGGAATAATTAAGCCACTTAAGGACCTTATTAGGACCCACACTAAGGTTTCTCAACATGTACCATGTTGTATGATCATGGTAATGGCTAAGAATGGGATAAAATCCCTAATGTATTGTGTATGCAATACTATAAGTCACTATCACAAGCTAACCAACACATAGGCAAGGCCACACATTTATTATAGGCCATTTTAATCATATTGATATCCTCACATAGAACCCAAATAGCAACAAATATTGAATCCATAATCTATCTCTAGAGGGAAGATTTCTCAATTGAATAATTCAATGCATAACATTAATAATACCAAAAGAATTATTATTAATGCTAAAAGATACTAGAACACATGGACAGTGGGATCACATCCTTGGTTTACTAGGTGTTGATTCGATGTAGGAGTGAGAAAGGTGAAACTACTAGCTCAACTCAGTTCATGATTACTACATAAAAATGACTTGTGGGCCAAATAATACGAAAGGTAATAGAAAAAAAAAACCTCTTGAAAAAAATAAAAAATTCTAGACTTAAAAACCTTTGTCAAGTGTTGTGCATGGAATATTTTATAGGAGGTCCATTAGACCTCGAACATTCTAGGACATAAAATTCATGAATGATTGTTGAGGGCCATATCCTCACTATCCAACTCATACAAAGATGAATAATTGTTCTATAGAACCTCCTTATTTAAATTAAAACTACATATCCAAATAAAATATTGGATAGTCTAGCTTTTCTCCAACACATGTATTATCATTCTTCCAACATATTAAATGGGTTTTAGGATATCTACTAAACCACCAAGGGGTGGGGAAGTGTGATGGGTAGTGATGAATTCTTGATAGGTCAAAATTGACACCATTAGTAACACTCAAGTGAATTTTGGCTTGTTCACCTTGTTGGGATAGGTGACATTATAATTGCTATCCTAAGTTGATTTATGCTTCTCCACATTTTTTGGAAAGTGTTCTAGGGGACACAGGGGACAAAATATTTATTAATTATTTTCCTATGAAAAATTGTAATTGCATTCAAAGAAGTGGACCCATTATGGTGGCGTTACTAAGCATCCCGAGAGAATATTCCTCTTGGGCATCCAACTTTCTAGGTTGGGACCACTTGAGTGTGCATGTCCTTGCATGTTATTTGCATATTTTACACGCTCTTGCATGGCTGGGCACCCAAGTGTGCATGTTGGTGCATTATCTTGCATGTAGTCGTTGGAGTTGTCAAAGAGTTATGGAGCACTCGAGTTTGACCAATTCATATTGGTTGTGGCTTAGGCACCCATGTGAAGGCCATGTGATTATTCAATATTTTATTCCATATTTATGGGTTGTCCAATAAGAGGGGCATGGGTTTTTCCAGGTGGTTTTGCTTGTTATTTTGGGATACCATTTGTGGTATTCTCTCCCACAAACTTCTATATATTGGAACCTTGAGATGGTGCTTTATAATGAGTTCTTTGTTGGTTGTCTAGACAACAAAGTGCTTCCATATTATAAAGAGGATTGTTGTATTGATGTACTTTTTCAAAGATTAATACAAACACTAGATCTCTTTGGGTGTGGGGGTTTCTCCACGTATATCTTGTGTCACTTGTGTTGATGACTTGTGGTATTGCATATTTTTCTTTCATTGTTGCAATTGTCAATCACTTAATCATTTTATGGTAATCTTGTAAAAATAATTTCAGATTTGCAACCACATATTTAAGCTCATATTGCTACAAGTTATACCTTGATTTCCAACATTTGGTATTAAAGCTAACAATTATATTAAGAGACATATGCCTTTCTTTTGAGTGCTGAAGACTTTTTGGTTGTAGTGAGAGCTTGTGCATTGTGGGTTTTGCAAATTTGTGAAGAAGATTGTAAACCATGGCTTATAACTCTTGTTTGGATATTGAGAAATTCAATGGAACTGGCTACGAGATGTGGAAGTTGAAGATGGAGGATCTCCTTGAAGAGAGAGATTAGTGGTTGGTAGTTTCAAATGAAAAGAAATTAGAATCAACATTTGATGAAGATTGGAAGAAAATGGACAAGAAGGCATGGGGAACCATTTAGTTGTGTCTTGCATATTTTGTCCTCTTGAATGTTTTAGAAGAATCTACCACATATAATTTATGGAAGAGGATAGGTGATATCTATCAAACTAAAATCACTACTAATAAGTTGTATCTCAAAAGATGTTTGTATTCTTTGAAAATCAAGGATGGTGATTCTATTACAAAAAAAATAAATGCTTCTAATATATTATAATTCAACTTGCATTAGTATATTTTAAGATAGAAGAGGAAGATAAATGTAGTTTTTTGCTTTACTCTTTACCTGAATCTTGGAAAAATCTATTTTTTTTCCATAAGTGGTGGTGGTACAAAATCAAAGATGGATAGACTCATTGCAATACTTCTTTCAAATGAGATGAGGAGAAAGTCCATGAATGTGGTCTCCCAAGATGCCTTGCATGTGTGAGGAAGGTCCAAAGACAAAGGAGGGCCTAAAGGGGATAAGAAGAGAGACAATTCTAAAGGATGTTCTAAAACCCCCAAGAAGAGCAGAGTAAAGTGTTGGAATTGTGGTAAAAGAGGGCATATGAAAAATGAGTGTAAGAAAAAGATTTTTTTTTTATTGCTTCCACGAAAATGTCCTCAGAATATGGTGATTTTGATGCTTTGTTTATTTCTGCTAACACTATTATTGATTATTCTTGCTTATTGATTTAGGTTGCTCCTACCATACTTTATATTTAACTTATGATGGGGGAGACGTTTTCCTTGGTGATAATAGCATGAAGAATATTGTTGGTAAGGGAAAGGTAAAGTTTTGTTTCAATGATGAAAGGGTTAAAACTCTTGATCATGTTTTACATATTCTAGGACTTGCGAGAAATTTACTTTCAGTATCCAATTTGAATGATTCTGGAATGCATGTGACATTTGACAAGTCTAGTTGCAGGTTGGTAAGAGGGAGTTTGGTGATTGCTAAGGGATATCAGATAGGGAATTTGTTTAGGATTAATTCCTCCACCTTTTATAATTCTACCAATGTAACTAGCACTGAAAATGAATGTATGTTGTGGCACCATATATTGGGTCACATAAGTAAAAAAATTCTTAAGCCTATTTTGAATAAAAAGTTGGTTGACCGTCTTTCTAATTATTATATTGGTAAAAATGAATTTTGTGAGTATTGTGTGTTTGGTAAAAAAAATAGATCACCATTTCCTAATGGGACTAATAATTCTAAGAGATTATTAGATATCATTCATTCGAATGTGTTTGGACCAATGGATGTTGACTCTTTTGGAAAATATCATTATTATATTACTTTCATTAATGATGTGTGAAGAAACATCTAGATTTATTTTACGCATGCAAAATATGAAGTTTTCACTAAGTTTAAGGAATTTAAAGCCTTAGTTAAGAAGCAAAAAAAAAATAAGATAAGGGTGTTGAGATCTAAAAATGGGGGTAAATATTGTTCTAGGGAATTTGATGAGTTTTGTAAGCATCGAGGTATTGTTTGACAAAAGACTACACCTTATATACCTCAACAAAATGGGGTAGCAGAAAGAATGAATTGAACCTTAATGGAAAGAGCTAGGAGTATCTTGAGTGGTGTTGAGCTTGATAGATTCTTTTGGGCAGAAGCTGTAAGTATTGCATATTATTTGGTTAATACATCTTCTTGTTCAACTCTTGTTGATAAAACTCCTTATGAAGTTTGGATAGGTAGAAATACTTCTATTTCACATTTAAGGGTCTTTGGTTGTGAGACTTTTGTTCACATGCCTCAAGAGAAGAATTCTAAGTTGGATCCAAAATCATAGAAATGCATCTTTGTTGGTTACAGTGAGAATGTAAAAGGTTATAAGATTTGGAATCCACTAATCCATAAAATGGTTTCTTTAGAGATGTGATTTTTAGGGAGTTTAGTGCTTACTCAGGTGAAGAACAACCAAAGGAGAAAGATAAGACAAAAAAAGTACACTTTGAGACAAATATTAAGTAGGAAGATGCACGTGTGGAAGAAAAACTAGATGGATTAGAAGAAGGAGAAGAAGAAGAAGAGGGTTCAAAGAGTTCAAATGATGTGCAAGATGAGCATGTAGAAGAGGAACATCAAGAGCCCCTTACTCCTACCTTGAGAAGATCCACAAGGCAACATAATCTAGTTGACAAGTATAGCTCATCCAATTTCCATTGTGTATTTTCTTTGTTGAGTACTAGCGATGAATCTATATCCTACAAGGAGGCTCTTTCTTGAGAAGAGAGTGAATCTTGGATGCATGCCCTATAAGAGGAGATGATAGCTTTGGATAGTTGTGATACTTTGGATCTTGTGAGTTTTCCCAAAGGAAAGAATCCCATTGGTTGCAAGTGGGTATTTAAAAAGAAATTTAGAGTAGATGGTCGATTAGAGTAGTACAAGGCTAGATTGGTGGATAAGGGCTACTCCCAGAGAGAGGGAGTTGATTTTGGTGAAATTTTATCTCATGTTGCTAAGTTAACTTCTATTAGATTCCTATTATCTATTGTTGTTACTTATGATTTTGAAATAGAGCAAATGGATGTTAAAACTACTTTCTTGCATGGGGGATCTTGAGGAAGAAATTTATATGCAACAACCTGACTTTTTTTTGTGAAAGGAAAAGAACACTTGGTTTACTCGCTAAAGAGATCTTTATATGGTTTGGAATAGTCACCAAGGATGTAATACCAAAATTTTGATTCCTTTGCATTGAAGTTGGGTTTTGTTAGAAATGAGGAGGATCATTGTGTTTATATTAAGGTTATTGATGATTAGATTCTAATCATTGTCTTGTATGTTTATCACATGTTGTTTATGAGTAACAACAAGGTGATGATTAAGGAGCTTAAGACTCAACTTTCTAGCACATTTGATATGAAGGATTTGGGAGTGAAAAATATACTCTTGGGATGGATATCAGTAGAGATTGAGTTCACAGAAAGATTTGGTTAAGTTAGAGTAAGTATGTTGATACTATTTTGTAGAGGTTTAATATGCATGACTGTAAACCAGTAAATATTCCATTTTTGGTTGGTACTAAGTTGAGTTTAGACATGTGTCCTAATTCTATTGATGATTTTGAAGAGATGTCTAACATTCCTTATGTTAGTGTCGTCAATCTAGTTTAATGTATGCAATGGTTTGCACTAGACCAGATATAGCCCAAGTAGTGGGAGTTTTGAGTCGGTTTATGTCTAACCCTAGTAGAGGGGCAGGTGCAAAAAGATGGGGGGCCAAAAAGTGGCTAAAATTTCAAAAATCATTTGATAGGCTATAACGCGAGTGTGTTATAGCTCATTAAAAAAAAGAAAAAGGAAATGAATTCATTTCTATTCTCACTTGTTTTTTGCTACCCACAACCAAGAAACCTTGCATTTGCATGCTCGCATTTTGGAAGGAGCATAACTTGAATTTTCTTCATTGATTTGTTGTAATTTCATCACCAAGATGCCGTCACATCAACGAGGAGGTCAAACAAGTAAGCATTGTTTGTTTTTTGTTGTGAATTTGTTGTTAAATAGGTAGTGTTAGGTAGTTTTTGATATTCATTTTCTTAATTTGTAGTAGATGTTAATGAACTAGAAAACCCTCCTCAAAATATTGAATAACCACAACAAGAAGCACCCAAACAAAATCCTCAACAACCACAACAACAATCTCCTCCACCAATTACTCAACATCCTCCTGGAACTCAACAAAATTTAATGGGGGTAATTGAAAACAATAAAAAATAGATTGAGTAGTTAATCACGAGGTTGAACAATATAGTAAGTTCAACCGTGGAAAGAAGAACACTTGTGGGTTCACTTAAAGAAATGTTAAAACATGTAGATGCAATAAACAAATAATTAAGTGGTTGGGCAGATAGGAGGCATGCACCTAGGAATTTTTATGCAAATAAATTATCATATAAAGAAGTACAAGATGAAAAAAATACATAATTACATTTGTGCTCACTATTCATTGACCCATGCACAAATCAAAATCTTGACTTTAATTCCAAGAGGTTTCCTATCCATTGGTGCCACCACCAAGGGATTGGGAACAATTTTTTGGGATAGGTGGTACATGGTTTTTGACTATCCACCATGCAACAATTGTGAAGTCCCCTAGTATTTCTTGAGGAAACTCTATTATGAGTTCATCCTAAAAAAAATCCCCAACTACTTTGATGTGAAGGACTTTTAGGGGAGTGGTGGGGGGTCAGAATAGGATAGACCCAGTGCATGACTAGATCCTCAATGACAAGGGAGACGAGCTCTTGCTAGTCCAACTCATGAGCATGTCGTTATCCCTTCCGTCGTGAAGGAGAGTGTTGAGGTGGACACTTTGCAGTACATTAGCTCTTTGACCCATAGTATCATCCAACATGCCAGTCCTATAGTACATCGCCATCCAAGGGAGTCTTTGAGGAGTAGGCTTCCACTCCATTCTTGTTAGGTTTGTGGGTCAGCTTGTACATATGATCCCATAGACACTCAGGAGGATGGTGCACAGGATACGTCTGTAGCTACAAGGATGGAGATGGAAAATGACATTTTGAATTAGGCTTTCAACATCGATACTCAGGTAAATGTTAGCATGTTCATTGAATTTAATTTATTAAATTTAATTTTTTAAATGCAATATTGACTAATTTAGTTTTATGATTATAATAAAATTTCAAGGTCATAGTGTTGATACTGGACACACTGGCCCCACTTGTTTATTACTCCATTGCATCTACCGCTGAGTTATGTAACTAGTAAACAATTATAAATTTATTACATGTGAATAGCATTGTTATATGAATGGTATTCTAATATCTTGTTTTGGATGTTGAATAGGCTAATATTGGAGGTTTCATGGGAACACCTCCTAGTGCTAGTGGATTTGGACAAAACTTCACGTAGGTAATAGAATAAAGAGTTTAACTAATGAATTTTACTAAATAGATTTGTGTAGTTTATATTCATATCGTTGATTACATTTCATTGCACATCTTTCAAACTCAAAGCATTACTTCACATTGCATAACTACTAACTAGATGTTGATAGATGACAAAATTTCAATTACAATATAGTTGTTTAGAAAGTCAACATAAGAAGCGATACAATTACTTCACATAGCATAAGTAATAACTAGGAGAAATTTCCAATTGCATTTGCTTGTCATGGCATTCCATGAGACCACTTTTTATTAAGGAATTTTTTCAAACAGTTCACTGCCTTGTTTATGCTATGGATGCTTGAAAGAAATATATGAAAGAATAATAGTAAGTAATAGCATAAACAAGGCAATGATTTGTTTGAAAAAATACCTCAAAGAAATGTGGTCTCATGGTGATGTCCATAACCATGATACCCAATTTCTTAGAGGCATTTTTTCAAACATCTCACCACCTTTTCTATGCATGTCTACCAAAGCATTTTATCAAACAGTTCACTTCCTTGCTACTATGGCTAAAACCTAAAGAAGGTGCTTTCCAACAAAATATGGATTCTTGGAAAAAATCTATCAAAGCATAATAGTAAGAAATAGCATAGATGAGGCAATGAGTAGTTTAAAAAAATGCCTCAAAGAAATGTGGTTTCATGATGATGGAATTCCATTCCATCACCATGAGACCACATTTCTTCTAGGAATTTTTTCAAACACCTCATTTCCTTTTCTATGCTACCACATTTTACATACATGTCTACAAAATAATTTTATCAAACTACTCATTTCCATGCTGCTATGGCTAAAAGCCTAAAAAAGGTGCTTTCCAACAAACTATGGATGCTTGGAAAAAATCTATCAAAGCAAAATAGTAAGCAATAGCATAGACAAGGAAGTGAGTAGTTTGAAAAAATGCCTCGAAGAAATGTGGTCTCATGGTGATGGAATGGCATTCCATCACCATGAGACCACATTTCTTTGAGGCATTTTTTCAAACTACATTCCATCACCATGAGACCACATTTCTTTAAGGCATTTTTCAAACAACTCACCACCTATTCTATGCTACCACATTTTCCACACATCTACCAAAGCATTTTATCAAACTACTCACTTCCTTGTTGCTATGGCTAAAAGCCTAAAATAGGTGCTTTCCAACAAACTATGGATGCTTGGAAAAATCTATCAAAGAACAATAGTAAGCAATTGCATAGACAAGGAAATGAGTAGTTTGAAAAAATACCTCAAAGAAATGTGGTCTCATGGTGATGAAATTCCATTCCATCACCATGAGACAACATTTCTTTGAGGCATTTTTTCAAACAACTCGCCGCGCCTTTTCTATGCTACCACATTTTCCATACATGTCTACCAAAGCATTTATCAAACTACTCACTTCCTTGCTACTATGGCTAAAAGCCTAAAATAGGTGCTTTCCAACAAACTATGGATGCTTGGAAAAAATCTATCAAAGCATAATAGTAAGCAATGGCATAAACAAGGCAATGAGTAGTTTTAAAAAATGCCTCGAAGAAATGTGGTCTGGTGGTGATGGTTGAAAAAATGCCTCAAGGAAATATGGTCTCATGGTGATGGAATGCCATTCCATCACCATGAAACCATATTTCCTTGAGGCATTTTTTCAACCAGCTCATTGCCTTTTCTATGCTACCACATTTTCCATACACATCTACCAAAGCATTTAATCAAATTACTCACTTCTTTACTGCTATGGCTAAAAGCCTATAATAGGTGCTTTCCAACAAACTATGGATGCTTGGAAAAAATATTTCAAAGCATAATAGTAAGCAATAATATAGACAAGGCAGTGAGTAGTTTGAAAAAATTCCTCGAAGAAATGTGGTCACATGGTGATGGAATTCCATTCCATCACCATGTGACCACATTTCTTCGAGGAATTTTTTCAAACTACTCACTGCCTTTTCTATGCTACCACATTTTCCATACATGTTTACCAAAGAATTTTATCAAACTACTCGAACTTCCTTGCTGCTATGGCTAAATGCCTAAAAAAGGTGCTTTACAACAAACTATGGATGCTTGGAAAAATCTATCAAAGCATAATAGTAAGCAATAGCATAGAAAAGATAGTGAGTAGTTTGAAAAAATCCTTGAAGAAATGTGGTCTCATGGTGATGGAATGTCATTCCATCACCATGAGACAACATTACTTTGAGGATTTTTTCAAACAACTCATTGCCTTTTCTATACTACCACATTTTCCATACATGTCTACCAAAGAATTTTATCAAAATACTCACTTCCTTACTGATACAACTAAAAGCATAAAATAGGTGCTTTCCAACAAACTATGGATGCTTGAAAAAAATCTATCAAAGCATAATAGTAAGCAATATCATAGACAAGGAAGTGAGTAGTTTGAAAAAATACCTTGAAAAAATGCGGTCTCATGGTGATGGAATTCCATTCCATCACCATGAGACCACATTTCTTTGAGGAATTTTTTCAAACAACTCACTACTTGAAGAATAGAAACCAAGCCTTTAGCCAAAATTCCCCTCCAAATTCTTTTCAAGGTCTTCATCCTCATCCTCAATTTACCAATCCATGGAACCTTCCACCTTTTATTCCACTTGTTCATATCCCAACCCCTCCCTCTTCATGTCATGATCATCCTCCATCTCATAACCAAGACCACACTATACCATCCACCCAATCCCAAGATAATACCATAGAGAAGGAAATGGACTATTTGAAAAAATGCCTCAAAGAAATGTTGTCTCATGCTAATGGAATTCCATGACACATTTTTTTGTAATGACATTCCATCACCATGAGATCACATTTCTTTGAGGAATTTTTTCAAAAAATTCACTACCTTCTCTATGCTACCATAGTTTTCATACATGTCTACCAAATCAGTGTATCAAACGGTTCACCGCCTTGTTACTATGGATAAAACCCTAAAACATGTGCTTTCAAACAAGCTATGGATAGGGAAAATAGTAAGCATGGTTAGAAATATACAATTCAATAAGTAATCAAAATTTTATTCATTATCTCATACATTATAAGCTATGATGTGCATCACTATTGTAGTTTCCGTGATTGAATAATTTGTTGTTTTATTTTCAGATGTTGGAAGTGGATACACGTCCACATGTTCATAGGGAAATGGAGCTTGGTGTTTCTTCTACTAGAGACTCTTCGATGCCTCTCACAAAGGTATGAGGCAGATTACTAAATTTCAATTTACATTTGTTGTTATAGCTATTAGTTAGTGAAAAATCAAACCATTATTGATTCATAGTTTAATTTCTCTTTGGATGTTTTCTATAGGGCTTCAACATGCCACAACATGGGCATGTGAATATTTCCCTCGAGGAGAGTGATTTTCTAGTGGCGGTAAGTGATTATTTTGTTAAATATATCATTTTTTATAATGTAATTTCTATATATTAATGTCTTTACTTGTTATTGTAACAAATAAATCTTGATCATGAACTAAACCCTATGAGGAGCACCAGGAGCACTCCTTGACCTCAAAGTAAATGAGTGAGACTTATCGTTGTCCGATTGACCAACAAAGGGCAAGAATTTGTTTCGAGAGCATGGAGAACAATGAATTTTGATTCCAGAGCCCTTTGTTGTATGCCTATATGGAATTCTCGTAAGCCTATATGGATATTTTGTATATATTTTATGCTTATATTGACATTTATTGATGTATTCCTACATGGCTATTTGGTTAATAAAAATCTTTTTTATCGATGGTGTCCATATTTGCGTTATAAATCCACGGTTAAATAGATATGAGTTACATGTATTCAAGTGTATACTTTACAACTTACGTGTATACTTTGTGACTTATATGTATTCCAATGTATACTTTGTGACTTATGTGTTTTCATGCGTATACCTTGTTTTCATGCATATACTTTGTATTAATGCATATACTATGTATTCATGTGTATACTTCAAGGCTTACGTGTATTTGAGTACTTGTGCTTCACTTATTCACATGTATGCTTGACTTATTCATGTGTATACTTATTAAATGGTTAGCCCTAGCATTGCTCATTATTGTCCTTCATGGTTTGTCTTGAATATTTATTGATTGATGCTAAAAAAATTATTAGTTGATGCTAAAAAACTTCAATATTTCTAGAAATACTTGTAGAGTTACAAATTACAAAATTGTACAAATTGAAAAAAAAGATTAACTGTAAATAAATGCACTGATTATTAACTTGATAATTGCTTAAGAATGAGTATAATATATATATCAAGAGATGAGCCTTCTAGAATGACAACTAAAAACTAGAAAATTGGCATGCAACTCCATGCAATATTGCACAACTAAGCAATCATTATCCTAAAAATATAAAAACTAGCAAACTTATCTAAAGGAATATTTTAGGCAAAATATTCTACACTAACATTTTCATAACCAATGGCCTGTTTCCATGCTCGCTCCCCAACTGTCAACCAAAATTTTTCAAGAAACCCCTTTGATATATTTCTATGTCCATCAAATTGATGGATATAAATCTACCCAAAGCATTCCCAATACTTTGAAAACAATAATCCACCCAAAATTTCAACATGAGATAAGGAAAATGAACCCACATAGGCATAACTGAATAAAGAACAGTTCACCCTTAATAGCTTGGTGAAACCATTTCCAAACTTAGAAGATCTTATAGATAAAGAAGAATTATGATCTATATAATATAGAATTAGTACCCAATTTGATCACCACTAAATTTTCAACCATGGGCTTATCATGCTTTTTCAAATTTGGTAAGAAGGCTTATTTAAGATCCTTGAGCGATGTATCTCCTAGTGCTCCCTTGTTCCTACATATCTCAATTCAATTTAATTCAAAGAGTTCCATCAAATGCTTTATATAAAACAAAAAGCACGTTTTCAATTGGTATTCCATGGGATGTTTCATAAAAAGATTCCAGTATATTTAATCTTTTGATTGGAACAACTCAATTAAGCAAATGATACATAATCTTCACAACACTTGCAAAACATAATATTCATAGTAGATGATGAGTAGTTAAATTCTTGACACAATATCATACAAACATTTATCTTGAATAGTCTTTAAACATTTTCATAACATAATACTCACAATACATAATGAATTGTTATGTTCTTGATCCACCACCATATAAACATGTGGAAAGATGTATATGTCAAATTTTCGCAATATTATTTCCTATATAGGTATTGGACTTTGAAGAAAGCTTTATAATTTATAATCCAAATAAGAAATGGACTTAGGTGAAAACTTTATTTATCACACCAAATAATAAATGTATGTGAGAGCATCACTTGTTTCTCTTAGACTCCAATTTTGAAACATAGAAAAATTATTTCAAATGAAAATGACAAAAAGCTTCACAACCAAAGTTGTTAATAAAGGAAAAAATAAAATGTTTCAAAGTTCCACCATTGAACGCATTTTCAATTAATTGTATATTGTTGTAAGGGAAATGAGGATAATTGAAAAATTTCTTTCCTTTGCTAGAATTGAGGATGATCATATACTGTTGGTGTGGAAAACTCAGACTTGTCAATTGGCATGTGAATGTTTCTTTTTTCGATTGTTTTGCATGCCATCATAAGGGATTGAGCCAGTTGAATGTAGCTCAGGTAATTTGGTGTGTTTGGGTAAAAAGGAGGACCATGCCTAGCATAAATGTACCCATCCAGACGTGTTGGAATAGTCTGTTTGGTCACACAAGTTGCAAAATGAAAGTTACACCACTTTGCAACTTTACACTGCTTGCATTTGACATTTTTTCCATAAACTAAAAAAGTCGTCACCATGGGAAAATGTCTCCAAGATAAAAAAACCAAGAAGGTTATTGTAGAGGGACCCAAAATGATATCATAGGCTCAAACAGAGAGTTTGTAAGCATCATGATTTCTGAGTAATAACTCGTGAAAGATTGCAACCATTTTACACTTTGGACTCTTAAGGGATCGAGCCAGTTGAATGTAGCTCAGAGTGATTTAGCATGTTTTGGTGCAAAAGAGGACCATTACTAGCATAAAAATACCCATCCAAGTGTGTTGGAATAGTCCGTTTGGTCACACGAATTATAGAACGACAGTTACACCACTTTGAAACTTTACACTGCTTCCATTTGACACTTTTTCCATCAATTGAAAATTCATCACCACAAGAAAAAAAATCTAAGATAACAAAAATAGAGAGAGGTTATTGTAGAGGGGCCTGACACAATATTGTAGGCTTAGACAAAGAGTTCGTAAGCATCACGATTTCCAAGTAATAGCCCATCAAAGACTGCAACTATTTTGTACTGTGGACTCTTAAGGGTTTGAGTTAGTTCAATGTAGCTCAAAGTGATTCCACATGTTTGGGTGTGAAAGAGGACCATTCCTAGCATAAATGTACCCATCCAGATGTCTTGGAATAGTCTATTTGGTCACATGAGTTGCATAACGAATCTTGCACCACTTTGCAACTTTACACTGATTGCATTTGACACTTTTTCCATCAAGTGAAAACTGGACACCATGGGAAAACGACTCTGAGATAACAAAAAAAAAGAGAGGTTATTATAGAGGGTCCCTACATGATTTCATAGGTTTAGAGGGATATCTTTTAAGCATCACAGTTTCTAAGTAATAGCCTTCTGAAGATTGCAGCCATTTTGCACTTTGGACTCTTAAGGGATCAAGCCAGTTGAATGTAGCTCAAAGTGATTTGGAGTGTTTGGGTGTGAAAGAGGACCATGCCTAGCATAAACGTACCCATCCGAATGCATTGGAATAGTATTTTTGGTCACACAAGTTGTGGAATGAAAGTTGCACCACTTTGCAACTTTACATTGCTTGCATTTGACACTTTTTCCATGAAGTGAAAACTAGACACCATTGGAAAATGACTCCAAAATAACAAAAATTGAGAGAGGCTATTGTAGAGGGGCCATACATGATCTTGATTCCTTTGACAAAGAGTTTTTAAGTGTCATGGTTTTTGAGTAATAGCTCGTCAAAGATTGCAACCATTTTGCACTTTAGACTCTTAAGGGATTAAGTCGGTTGAACATAGCTCAGAGTGATTTGACATGTTTAGGTGTAAAAGAAGACCATTCTTAGCATAAGCATACCCATCTAGACATGTTGGAATAGTTCATTTGGCCACACGAGTTGCAAAACAAAAGTTGCACCACTTTGCAATTTTACACTGCTTGCATTTGACACTTTTTCCATCAAGTGAAAAATAGACACCAGGGGAAAAAAAATCCAATATAACAAAAACTGAGAGAGGTTATTGTAGCTGTTCCCTACGTGATTTTGATGCCTTAGACGAAACTACCATAACTGACACGGTCTTTGGGTAACAAGACGTCAACGATTGCTTCCCTTTTGCAATTTGGACTGTTAAGGGATTACACTGCATGAATTAAAAATGTTTGAGGGCAACAATAAATTTCAAAAAATTTGAGTAAATATCATTACAAATGTTTGAGGGAAGAAATAAATAGGCACCAGGGAACTAGATCCCAAACCCAATTACAAATGTTTGTGGGAAGACATGAATTTTTAGTTGGAAAACATGTATGAAGAACTTGTGGGGTACTCGAGTTAATTCATGTGACTTGAACAACATCTAACAAGTCATACATGCATCTATTACTTGTAAATGTGATTATTTTTATGACATGTTGACATTATTTTATGACATTATGCATAAAAAATGTTTACAAATTGAACTTCTTAAATGTTTATGTGACACCCAAGTGCTTGTACTTGTAGGCACAATGCTTTCTCAAAAATATCAAGTGGTAATACAAAATCACAAGAAAAAAATCAACCTATGTCAATTACAATACCCCACTTAAATCAAATATTGAATCAATGTGCCCAATTTTCATGCACACAAACTCATCTTATAAGATTCCCTTGCAATAACCAAAAATAGGATTCAAGGATGCCTTAGGTACTTTGTTCTCATAGATCTTTTACAATGTCACTCATACATTCGAGATGCTCTTATACTTTCTACATCATAGGTGCTCATGATGAGGTTAACTTCAAATGAATAACTTGAAATTCCCTTGCTAAGCTTGACACACACTTTTATAATGTCTACACCATAGGTGGTAATGATGACCTTAACTTCAAATCAATAATTTAGTACCATCTAATACTCTTGGATTTGGCATATACTTTATAACTTTATTTGGGTTTACTAGCTCCCACCTAAACAAAGAAAAAATATTGTAAATATTAATAATCACATAGTCAATTCAAATAAACATGTGATATGTCAATAATCTAAAACTTGTGTGCTCAATTATGCAATATCTTATAACTTATCACTAGTCAATCTAGTCCATTGAATATCTTAAAAAGTAATTTTTATATGAATATCAAGCATACCTCCCATCTATCAAGATTAAACTTTAGAGGGTCTTTGAAGTAATGGGGATGAACATGAATAGAATGTAACTAAACTATTACATTCCAACCTTTTGTAATCTTGTAACCTATTGTAAAAATAACACAATTTAATCTTCCACTTAGTTTACTAATCTATTAAGAATATCCTACATCAATTTTTTTTTGCATATTTTTGAGAAAAAATAAAATACCATTGAACTCTGTATCCTTTGCCACAGTTCTAAACATAAAGTGTGCTACATTTGCAAGTATGATAACTTCATCAATCACCTACATACATGATATGATCATTAGATGATAGCATTGGAATCATACAAATTAATGTGCATACTTACAAATTAATCCAACATACCATCTGGGTCTGCTTACTCTTTATTGTATCAAGTATTACCTCATGTTCAGACTCATGCACCTTCCACAAGGTCTTGTTCAAAGGTCTACCCCCATATTTGATCAAAAAAATATTGGATGCCATGATAAGGTTCGAGTAATGAAAAATCATCTGATGCATTTCAAAGTCCTGAAACAACTAAATATTAACACTCTTATGTGGGTACCTTCTAAGCCATGTTCCAATAACAACAAATGAGCCTGTAGGGTATTCATTGTTTTCTCCATCTATAACTGGGGCCTCCAATTTATTTTTGGCCTCAACACAATGCCACAAGTAATAATTCATTCCCTCTTTGTTTTCTTCATCTGCAATAACTGCATAAACATTCCCTCCATTGATATGTGTAACAAATTAGTTGAAATTAGTCAACATTACAAATACACTACAAAGTAAGATAACAATAGGAATTTCAAAAACTATGCAAGTAGATATATTACTTGGTTGAACTAGATCTGATATGTGGTCAAAGTCAACTGATGATTCCATCTGTGTTAGTTTCAATGTCATTAGAGGGCGATATGTGTGGAGTAGACTAAGATAACCACCATTTCTCAACCCACTCCTTTGACTCGCACTCATCCTAGGCTTGCATTGTACATGAAGAATAAAAGCATGCCATCTTTTGCATATGGATACTTCATGAACCTGCATTTGAGCTAAGGAAATAGTGTAGCTCACTCGATTTTGTTAATGTACAACAATCCTCATATGGTGTAATGTTAGTATCATCTATAAACCAAAAAACTCTATGAACTAAAGACTTACCTTCTTTACCTGGACCCATCGAAGCATTACACCACTCGACGATTGATTTTACATCTGTCAACTTTGTATTGTCTTTATACTTTAACACTTCTCATGCTAATTCTCTTTTGACACATGCTTCTGCACCATCATGCTCTCGCTTTCCATGCCTGGCCTCACAAAAGTTCTACATATGCTGAACACCATGACATGCATCTTGCTCAACTAGTAGAACATGCATGAGTTATTGAACTATGCTACATAGTTCTCCAACCATATTATATATTGATTGTATGCTATGCCCCTCTGAGCCAAATCACTGTAGAACAATTGGAAGCAAACTTGCATGAACTTTAGAGAATGTGTGTGATCATCACTAATATAAAAGTGGCAATCCCTCAATACCTTCCTTTGTTCCTCTATACTATCAGCTGCATGAATGAATGCTATGTGCACAAATATAGAATCTTGTGTGGAGTTGTAATATTGTGACTGCACCTCATCCTATGGTTGTAGAGTGTAGTTCTCTACAAAGTTGACCACTGAAACTATGATACCAACTAGAAAGGTGTCCTTGAATAACTTGAATTGCAAGTCCAACCGTAGAGCTCTATGGGTATGCTTTGCATACTCATACACTATATTGTCACAAAATGTAGACATAAACTGATACATTGGAATATTTTGAATAACCAAATTTCACACCTTTTTTCTTGATTACCATCTTTTGTAATGTATGCCACTATTTTATACTTCCCAAAATCTACTAGTTGCTTTCCCACCACATGTGCGCTTTCCATATGTTGACATACTGGTATACGTTGCAAGCCACTGCAACACTGACATGAACCATCCAAGCATAGTTTCATATAGAATATTTTTCCACCCTCTCTTTCACATAATCTTTTTGATAAGAAATCTCTTGAAGATGTTGGTGGGACATGCATTCCACAATCCTGCAAAACATCATTAGTATGCAAATCTAAACATATAGAACGATAAAAATCATAATGGTTAGTGAATTCAATATGTAATATACAATAACAAGTAGTGCGTGTGTGATTTATCTTGACATAAAAAGGTTTAAGCATTCCAAAATATCTTTGAGAAATTTTAATTTGAGGACAATCCTCTTGAAATTTATGAAAAAATTGGGTTTGAGTCATATCTAAAAAATGCTTTAGATGTGGCTCACGGTTCTGACTATCGATTCTCCTTACCACATCCCTTTGATTCATAGACAATGCAATAAAATATTTGAAAAATGAACATCACCATTAGACCCCATTTCTTTGAGGCATTTCTTCAAACAATTGATTGCCTTGTCTATGCTATTTGATAAAATGCTTTGGTAGACATGTACGGAAAATTTGGTAGCATATACAAGGCAATCAGTTGCTTG